>BLFK01000871.1:1651839-1656839 GCA_014634185.1 Astreopora myriophthalma
GTTTCGAGTCGAGAAAAGTAATGAGCTTGTTGCTTGGCCTCAAGAAATCTCTCAAGAAATAACATGGACAAGTGAGGCGCACTAGTGTGTGTGTTGTACTGGTTCACACGTGGGAAAAGTGTGTCGGATATCAAGTGCAAGTAGCTCTGTTAGACGAAATAAGCATAGTCTGCCGTTCCTTTCCTCAAAAGATCAATGAATAATCTGCCACAATAATTCACAAAACAGCTGTTCTTCACAATCAACTCGAACATCCACTCGCTTGACAACTCTTGAAACTCAAAGCTTCTTTTACCCCAATACTGTCATAAGCGGTATCGATCATTGTCGATTTCTATAGAAGGTAATGCCTCGAGCAAGCGATCTTAAATTTCCAAATTTGCATAAATTTTTTTCTACGGGAGTTAAATAAAAAGAAAGAGAAGCCTGTTGTTGCCCAGAATACAGTTGCATTTAAAGCTAATATCGATTACGAGCAGTAAGGTTGTCTTGTAAAGCAGTTGCGTTATGCAAATGTAAATTTTTCAACTTTTGATTGATGTATGCAAATTTGTGCAATTATTTTAACTTGATACGAAATCATTTGAAAATGTTTCAAAAGGCCGTCTTATTAGAAGGATAGTTTCCGGTCTGTGTGGTGGAACGAATCAAACCTTTCAGGCATTTAATTTACCACTGAGTGATCATATCAATGTAACTTAATATGTGTGAAAATGCACACGCTAGCTTGACAGTCCCTTTGCGGGTTTCCTTCAATCTTCGCTTCTTCAACGTGTTTTGATGAATAAACGGTGGCTGATTTGTGTCATTTCATGCATATTATGGACATGTACATGCAGAAAAAAAACTAACAAGGAATTTGCAATAACACGCAAACACATTTTTTTTTCATATTAAGCAAAGTAACAAGCTTTTTGTGAAAAATTCACTTTTCAGCATACAACAACTAAATCGGTCTATTTCATGTGAAATCAGGTGAAAAAGTTGGTAAAAGGTGATCGTTAGTTTTTTTGCTTAATTTACATGTATAATATTATGCCATATCAATCGTGTTTGAACTGGCGTTGGGCTAAATATATACATGGTCCACAGGGTCCTTTTCCCCAAGATTTCCCTTTCTTCAAAGGATAAATCGCTAATTCTCCCACTAATTCAAGCTTATGAATATTCCAGAGATCCTCGTTTCTTGATTATCGAACCTCGAGTTCTCCATCCTCAACCCTTGATTCTCGCACCTTGAAACTCGAACGTCTTAACCTTCGAGACACGAGAATCAAGTTTCGAGGGTCGAGTCGAGACTGTCAACTTACTTTTGAGCGGTACTGTAATTAAGCTGTAATGGAGCGGGGGGGGGGGGGTCCATGTTCGCTAATGGATTTGAACTGGGCAGTCCAAATTCGCTAGCACACTGTCAGTCAGTCACTCTCGCTCCTGTACATGTACCAGGCACTTCACTTTACCAGCTTAATTCATCATGAGCGACCCTTCGCAACGTCCTAGTGTGTCTGCCCAGTCAGTCGGGCGGAAATGCTACTCTCTAGGCCACTGATTTTGAGGCTGTACTCTCGCAGGCTGTTGCCGAATCGATCGGTTCGGTTTCCCGATTGAGAAATTTCATCTTTGGTGAATTCTCTCCTTGACAGTTTTAAGAAGGAATTGTCTGATAAAAGTTCTCAAGCGTAAATATGACTGACTTCTTCACGTTTAATTAAAGTGCAGCAAATGCATGTCAGAAAGATAGGAGTTCACTTTATGCTACAGCTTACCTCATCTTGAGAGTAAAACTTGTATATACGAAGTTGCGATGTTCCTGCAACGACCAGATTGCTTTCAGTTGACGAGAAGAAGTGGCAGTGCACACAGTGTTCAACTCCGGTTGGAGGGTGAGTCTGCTTGTAAATCGCATACATTTCTTTTCTAAGCAACCAGACTTTTCGGTGGTACCTTTCCAGCTCAAAAGCACTGACTTTACCCTCCTCGTGTACGTGAGCAACCAGGCCTACCGTGAGTAGCCTGGTAAAGTGGGCCTGGTATAAAACCTATCACCATAGCAATTAACGGTCACTATTAAACAGATCTGAGTTTGGAGGCGAAGTTATTCATTACCATGAATATAGAGTCTTGGTGCACTGTGGAGCTAAATTCCAAGCAAGATTGCTTGCGAGCAAATAGGAAACACAACCAACATGCATTTGCAAGTTCCGTGTTCAAGGGAGATTCCAATCAACATCATGCAAGCCGCTTGGACTTTGACAGCTGTGTACCCGAGAAGCACAAAGAAAGGAGACATTTTCCTGATGAAGGTAGTTATTATATGAAAATTGGTATCGTTAAGTGCTTGAAAACAAAATGTTTGTTTGTTTGTTTGTTTGTTTTTTTGAGAGGCATTCCTACATGTACGTAAAACCCTTCCTATGCATGCCAAGATATGGTTTAAACTGAATCAATTCGATAATTTCCTGCCTGGGACTCAGATTTTCTTTTAATTTCAGTTGTCTCTTCGCCAAGCAACCGGCATGTCTTTAGCTTACTCCTTGGTAATCGACTGTTTAATCAAGAAATGTTCATGTCTTCTTTTTTCAGCAAAGACTCAGCTCAAGTGACAACAACAACAAAGGCAAAGAAACGTCAAGATATGCATACGCAGGGCCAGTGATGTTGCTGTAAATGAGCCACTTCATTGGTGTATTTTAAGAATTTTCAAGACTTATGGTCTTAATCATTTTAGTCTTTTTTGGATGACACTGCATTTTTGAATTTGTTTCCTAACTTGGATTTACAAAGGTGAAAAACAGAAATAGAATTGTTGCCAAATTCTAACTCTTATAGTGTACATCAACATTTACACAAAACATGATTTGTTAAGCCAGCCAACTGTAAACTACTGTAGTTTTGCAATATTTCTAGTGTTGTCAAGTATACTTGTGTCATCTATCAGCAGACTGCAAAACTTGTGTTCTTTATACCAGAGGCACTGATTGAAAGATATGCCAAAAGGGTGTCAGATTATTCCCCTCATGCTAGCCATTCATATTTTCCTTCACAGATGTTCTTTTGGTTGTTGTTACAATGAACCCCAATGAAAGCTCCTGCATAAGGAGTGTTAAATGCGCTCACCAAGCAACTGCATGTTCTGCATGCAATGGCCTTTCTGGCATGGTTCTTTTGTGATATGAGCCAACCAAAAATTTTATATAGATAGTTTTTCCTGTTAAAATTGGTTTCATATTTTTGTCTTGTTTGTCAGGAATGTTGTTACTCGTCAGCTTAAGTACCAAGGTTCAATTTTCAGCCAGTTAAGACAGGATACAGGAAAACTACCATGACACTGCCCCTTACAAGGAAAGAGAAAAAGTCTCTGACCAGGGTGAGGGTGTACTGTATATCTATATATGACTGGATTATCAAAAACATGGCTACGCAGAAACTGGTGGCCAGTCACAAATCGTCAACTGTGTTTTTTTGTTGTTGTTTCTTGTTTGCAATAGCTCACCCAGGAATGCAGAGTGACACCCCCCCCCCCGACTATCTCGTGTGTCACCTGTGTTGAGCGCACAGTCAACCAGTCATTGCTGTCATATTGTCCCGTGGAAATTGTCATCACTTTCTACATACTCTCACTGTGGCTGAAATTGAAAAGCAATAAGAGGCCTATATTTCCACACACACCACTACCCCACTGAATTATCTGCCTTTTACCTGGCAAGCCCAAAACACCAGCCACCAGGTTGGCCTATCCTTGCTCTAAGTCACACGCCAGTCCTTGATGGATAGCCCCCTCAAGTTTCAGCCACAAGCCCATGCTCAAGCGAAAAAGTTAGCCGGCATGTTCTTGCAAATTCAGTCATATATATACATATTTAGTATAATTTTCAGCTGTGAATAGAAGAATTCGGTGTTATATTCACCAAATAACATTTTGGAGGCGCGGCTGCTAAGCTAAGTACGAACTTTTTGTGCCTTTTTATTGCGTTTTAGGACTTTCTTATATTCACCGCTGAAAATTATACTAAAACAATTATTCGCCTCGGGCTCAGTGAATATTGGGGAATATTTACCTCGACTACGACTCGGTAAATATTCACCAGTATTCACTTCACCTTCGGCAAATAATTGTTTAATTTATACAATAAATTGTTCATTTGGTGAAAGACAATCTTCTATTGTGCAAGTTAAATATATGTAACTTACAAAATAGAAGATTGTCTTTCAACAAATGAACAATTTATTTTAAAAATAAATTGTATACAGTACACCCTCATATATATAAATTATATATTCTCACCTTGGTCAGAGATTTTTTCTCTTTACTTGTGTGGTTCTAACCCTTGTGCTAACTTGTGCTAACCCTAACCTTATGCCAGAGATTAGTGACGGTTCCATATCCGTCACTTACACGCAGTAGTGTTAACCCTTACTTAATTCCATCAATATATATACTCTTGTAGAAAAAGGTTCTAGACTTCAGGAGTGATTCATCGCTTTTAATTGCCACAGCTCTGCTTCATATGGCTAAGTAATGGCCACATCCATCAGGCAATTGCAACGAATATATATATTTATATACACATACACAGCTGTTTGCAAAAATTTTGAACCCCCCACAAGTATATAAATACGTATATATGTATTTGCATGCATTCACACCTTCCTGTTAATTGCATGCTTATATAATAAGCATCACAATACTTGCAAGAATTACACCTACCATAGACCATAGCATACAAACTGGTCTACACCATATTAACTGGTCATGCAAATACAATGTATAAATGACAAAAAAATAAAGAAATTAGTTCCTGAAAAATCCTGCAGAAAAACCTGGGAAAGTTTATAACATTTCTGATTCTCAGAATAACTCAAATATGCCTTTTAAAAGAATTCACTGTTTGCAAACATGCCATTAAAAGACTTCCCTGTTTGCTTTCTAAAATCTACCATTAGCATCACTTTGACAACCTACAAGAAATGCAATTTAGTTGTATTTTAGACAATCAAGC
>BLFK01000871.1:1664339-1671839 GCA_014634185.1 Astreopora myriophthalma
CTGTACAGAATTCCAATATGGACCTTGTTGCCATAGTAATGTCCTTGGCTGAGGGGTTTACCTTAAAATTTCACATTTGCCCTCTAAGCTTCTCTTCTCAGCCAAATATTCATTTTTTCAGACAATCTCTCAGCTGCAGAGATTATCAGCCAACATACCAGCCACCTGAAGGGGTTTATTTACTAAACAGGCCCACAGCACCATGGAATCTATTTGATAATGAGTTATGGTGCATGTGGGAGGTTGCTAAGTAGGAGAGAAGTGTAAGAGTCGCTCAAGGCAATAGCCAAGAGCGACTCTAGGTTCTTGGGTGCTAAAGCAAACTCTTTTAAAGGAAATTAAAAGATTCCTATTGTGGGGCACCGCAAGATCGCACCATCGCAGCATCACTACCGATTGTGCAAGCATTTAAGCTATTTATTATGATCTCAATTAACCTCAAAATTGTTCTTTATGCCAGGGAAAAAAAACTAATCTCTGTCAGTTGTTTACTTACATGTGCCTTTGAGGGTTGACACAGACTAATTTGTAACTTGTTTAGTCTTTTTTTGAATACCTTTGACTTTCTCTTACTAACTCGTCAAGCTGGCTTTCATTTAGGATTGCAAATCGCTTCACAGGCGGTTGCCATCAACTGGAATTGAAAAATTCAATGCATCTCATGTACTGACGCAGTACATACACTATTTTGAATGTTACAAATAACTTGAAGTTGGTTCACCCAGTTGTTTGTTTGGTTTCAAATAGCAGAAATGGAGCAACTTCAGAATACTCAGTCACTTAAGAGTGGTACTAATGTATTGCTCCCACAGTCCCACAATTGAAAAAATACTGTATAATGAAAGCAGGGCTAGTAAAATGAGTGCTACCAAAGTCCTGCACTCCTGTAGTTGAGCAAGGCTAATAAAATTACTGCTTCTGTAGTAGTTCTGTAGTTTTCTGTGTTATGTAGTCGAAGGGTGAAAAGAACAAGGAATACATTGACCAAGTGATAATTTTCTGCAGGACTATTCAATTGATTTCAGATTCATTTTCCGATCATCAATTTCGAGGAAAAGGAAGGCCAGTGGCCCTACAGACTGAAGGCTTAAGCCCCAGATGGACTCAACTCTGACAACTTTTTTTTATTCTCAGAATCGAAGGGTGTGCATGCACCACCAACCTTAGTTGTATTAAGTATTCTTTATTCCATACATTTAGACCATTGTAATTGCAGGTGCAGTACTTTTGATTGTGTGCATCAGCAGTTAGTGTTTTCGTATGTGGTTGCAATGGTCTGTTTTCATTCACCATGATGAAGGCCATTTGAAATGGTTTGATTATAGGTGTCACTTTCACTAATGTAAGTTGGTTTCTTTTTGTGTCAACACATAAGTTGTTTAACTTCAGAGGTCTTATTAGTGAGCATGTCCAATTTGTGGTTGAGGACCCTTACTTTGATTTCATTGCTGGTAAATCCTACATACTGAATATTACTCTTCTTATAAGTTACATGTACTAGGTAGATTACATTCTTACATTTACATGAACATGTAATGTGCTGTCTGATACATTAACTTCTACTTGTGCTGAAGCTTGTGAAGAAATTAGTCTCTACCAGAATGTTGTGGTGGAGAGCACATTTCCCCTTGTTGTGCATATGTTCTACACGTCACGCAATCATTTTTTCACGCCCACGCAGATTTTTTTTACAATTTTTGCCTGAAGGATTTCAGGCAATGTGTCATCAATAGATTTGTGAGCTTGCTGGTGCTAAAAGGATATCATGCCGCTTGTGGCAACAGACCTTGAAAGAAAGCATAATGTTGTTTCTACGACATTAAAAATAATTATTCAAATTAAAAATAAATATTACAAGAAGTACCTTAAGACAAAATCTACCTTTTACCACACAAAATTTAAGCTATACAGGAATAAATTAAACCACCCTCTAAAAATAAGCAAAAAAACAATATTACAATAAATATATTTTTTGGAAACATTAAGGATGGCAAAAGGATTTGGAAGGGCATTAAGCAAATAGTAAACTTTAAGCAACAAACTAGCCAGAGGCTCATTAAGATTATTGATAACAACTCTGAAATAACTAAACCTTAACTTGTTGCCAGTGCATTTAATAATAAGTATTATTTTCCCAATATTGGTAAAAATTTAGAAAATGAGATACCAAGGGCACCCAATAGCCCAATATATGTAAATAATCCAATATGCAATAGTTTTTATATTTTCCCCACCACATGTAGTGAAATTGAAACCGAAATATCTCGGCTAAAAGCTGGCAAGTCTGTAGGGCCATCCAGCATTCCAATTGCCATACTAAAAATGCTAAAAACCTATAAATCAAAACTTCTGGAGATTGTTTTTAATGCTTCCCTTTCAACTGGTGTTGTTCCCAGTGACTTCAAATTGGCAAACATCATACCTGTATTCAAAAAGGGATCACATTTTTAACGTTTAGGTTATTTCGGGCAGCCGGCACCCCTATCATCTGCTGTATTATTGTATAATTATTGTATAATTGTTATTAGTTAATTGTAATTATGGGGTGAAATAAAGTATCGTTGTTAATTTTCATTGAGGATTCAAATAACCCTTACTAAGATCTACATTTCTGAATAGTCATAACCCACAGGAAAAAATCTTTGTATTGTGTGGCACCATCCTTAAAACAACCCTGCTTACTTGAGCCATGAGCATTAACAAGATTTGTAGGCCTGCCTGGTTAAAATTTCCTGACATTTCTAGTTCTTCTAAAAGATGGATTTGATTTATGGACACAAGGACCGTGCAAACTGAATGAGTTCATGCAATTAATAATTAAACTTATTGGTGTGGTAAAGGGAACTAATTATTAGTTCCCTTTACCACACCAATAAGTTTACCCTTTTCTCCTCTCACGCATCGCTTAACGTTTTAGAACTCATGCTCAACTTGGAAGACAGGTTTATTCAAACAGACATCTACTCCAGACCCACAGATAATCACATTTTATGTGCCCAACCCTCCCATTGCACTAAAGCCATTCCGTGTGGGGTAGCAACAGGATCAGGAGAAACTGCTCCAGGAAATTGTTAACCCCTTACTAGAAATTCAGCTAACTCTCACAGCTCAACTAAGCAGAGTTGGTTTAAGCCCTTAGGTGGGGAATTGTGCACAGCAGCCTTGTCATGGAGGTTGGAGTGAGGCAAATCGAAAGAAACTTCTACATGTACACTGTAGTTCTGTGACGGTGCTGTGCTGCACAGAGAAGACTGTTAGTGTAATGTGAATGCTCAATTTAAAATATATTATTTATCAGAAGCACTTTGAGACATGATGACTTGATATAAAATCAGTATTAATTGTATTGTTTTCATGAGGAGTCCCCAGGGTGGAGAATTTGCTTTATTCCATGTGCAGAGGGGTGGTGAATTACCTTCTAAGTAAGAAAAAAAATCCAAATTCCTGGGGGTGTTCTGGGCAAGGGAGGCATGGTAAGGGCAGAACTGAACCATGCACAAGTGTCAATGAAATCTGACATGTTATCATGTTATCATGATTGTTATCAACATTCACACACCAATAGAGGTTTTGCACACGTCATGTGATATCATAGGAAAGAAACTTGAATAGTAAACTTATATTTTGCCTTTCCTCCTAGGCAGGGACAAAAGTTGGACCACATCAAATTGGATTACTTGACTTGATAATAACCCTAACCTTCACCCTAGACTCAAAGTGAGCAAATCTTGCCATATTTGCTAATGAAAAGCTATTTTTACATTGATACAAGTCAAGGGATTCAACTTTATCCTGTCTGACATTTATACCTGCCATTTTCACTTTTAATGGGCTGCACAAGTTATATTAAGTTAACAAAACCAGAAGTCAATTGGTCCATGGCTGAGCTAATGAGAGTCATGGGCTTATTTCCCACATGATGTTGTTTCGTTGATTTAGTGGGCACTGCCTTCTTATTTGATTAGTGTGATTAAGGATCTTGATTGACCTTCTTTCAGGACATATATAGACCGGTGAGTTCCATTGAAAAACTTAATTCATGACTGACATGTAAAGTTATTAATCTTGTGATTCTAGTGGCCGTTCGGTCAATTTCAATTTCAGTATCAATCTTTACCTATTTACCACACATAGTTACAACAGAAAGCGCATATATAAGAAAAACCAGGTGGTAGGTAAGGAGACTTCAAGAAACCTAAGGGCTTTTGCTAAAAGGTCCTCTCAGAGATATATTGAGTTATATAAATTTTATTTTTTCATACCAAGTAGCGAGACTGGAAAGAAGTGGAAATTTGATACACTTAACTGTTTATTCGTTAATTTCTCAGCTTGATTACTTGATTGCTTGTTTTTCATCTTTCTTTTCATTTGATTTCTTTTTTATTGATTTATTATTTTCACAATTTTTTTTATTTTAGTTTTACTTCTTGTAACTACTTATTAATGAGGAAATCAAGTAACTTATTTTGAAGGAAGATAAATTCAGAGAAGTAACTGAAAGTGGTAATGCATTCCACAATAGTCGGATATGATACATGTAAATGGTGGTCTGCTTACCTGTCCTTTTGACCTGTTGCTAACCTGTGTGTTTGAATTAATCACCTCGATATTGTCACAGAAGTAAGGGGTTTATTAGTTGTCAATGATATATGATTTAATGAAGTTTGCTGCTGTAAACCCCATTTTCTGGTTGTTCAAACAAACTGAAAAGTACAAGGTCGTTCCCTTTAGATTGAATAATTAGAAATCAGAATTATCCAGTTACCAGCTATTCCAGTTGGTTAGACATCATAAACTCCTTTGCATTGCAGTTTTGAATCATCATCATCATTCTCTACGGTTTTTCTTGTTCTAATTCTAGTTCTAATTGTGTAATCTGCAAAAGGCATAACCCATCACAGCAGATGTTGTCCTATTCATTTTACTATGAAACAGTCAGTTGCTATTAATCAGTGGGTTGTGTATATTTGAATCCATACTACAACAGCACATAAAGCGTAGTTAGGTGTACCCTTCATACTGTACTGGTTACTGATAGTATTACCTTCTAGTCTGGCACAAACCACAAACACTGCCAGTTACACTTTTTGCTCCTAACCCACCATCATGGTCCTGCTCCACTATTCTCGAGGTTGGTTTTGTTTGGCTTCCAACATATTGTTCCAAACCTGTGCTTTAAGCACTCTTTGCACAGTTATGTTGGCACTCTATACACAGGAGTTCTCATAGCTTACAGTCATGTAAAGTTCCACGTCAATGCCACATCAACATCTATCCAGTCTGGTTGTGAGCAACTGTGTTGGCTTCTTTACTCAAATTGTCTGTGATCCTTGTGGGATAGTGAAAGCAGTATTCTCTTATGATGTGCTATTCAACAACTAATCAGCTGTGTTTGACCCATCAGCTCATGATGATGACCAGAAAATAGACATCAATCCCTTCTCTTACAAAGCCTTTTTGTCAGATGATCTAGCATCAAGAAACAAGCGTGTTCTACAGGTATTCATTTTAAAAGATGTTTGAAGGATGTAATTTACTGAATTGGAATAGTGTCACAAAAATATATTTACCGGTATATGATTCAGTTGATGGATCCCTTATAATAAATCGTATTAATATCTTGATAACAGTAATTTAGTCTACATGTATGGCCATGAAAGAGGGATTAAATATTACTTGAGCATGGCTACACGTGCATGTCTCAGTTTTCTTACCATACATTAAATTGATTATGAGTCTTGTCAAATTACTTTTTAGATTGTAGATGATGAAGTCCAGGAAGTAATACCTGCTCAGGAAAATGTCTCAAAACCTGTAAGAAGTTAGGTTCATTTAGTAACTTTGACTAAATAAATACCCCACTTGCATGTGGAAAAATAACAAATGTTAAATGGACCAGTTGAAGAACCAAAAACATGTTTGTCCTTCAATTATTGATCTCTTTGTTGCCAGTTCCTTTTCTTTTGTCTTTGACCGAGAAAATTAATTTTATTTGAATTGTACAGAGGGGAAAAACTGTGCAAGTTGTGCAGGATGATGGAAAGGGGGATGCCAAAACAGATTCTGAAAGTGAAACAGATAGTGACAGTGAATCAGAAAATGCCTCTTCCGCACAGTCACCAGTATCAGGAAGTGTACATTACTTTGTTGCTCCTCTGGACAGCTCCAAAGCACAGGACCTGATGGTAGAGGAACTTAATCAGGTGAGAAAGGCCTTTTTTGCAACACTCAGTTTATTCCAGGATGTATTACATAGTTTCACACAGAATTTTGCCAGACTTTCCATCTTAGAATATATTTAGTTATGGCCGGCTAGTTGTCAGTGAGTACATACATCTATTTCCAGAAATTTGACTAACAAGCATTACTTTTAATAGGGACATACCAATACTTTTTGAACAGACAGATACAAGGGTATCTGTCACAGATACAGATACAGAGGTTGTTGTCCCTGTCACTCCTGAAAGTGGCCTGCAAGCCTTGTTCCCTTTCACTTCAGTCCCCCTGAGGCCAGGGAGCCTGCTCACAGGCCATCCTGAAAGGTCCCCCATTGATCAGTAAAACCATCTGGCATTAGCCACAGTAAAATCTGTAAATCACTTGTGGAGTGGCAAGCTTAAGCATGTTTTCATTCATCTTTGTAGTTTCCATGCTGTTATGGAAGTACTTAAATGCATTCTTTTTTTCATGTGTGTAGTGGTGATTGGGGGGCTGAGGGTAAAGCAGCCCATGTTGAGTTTTTTGGTAATATTTGTAGCATAATTACCTACACCATGTACACAGATAGTATTGGCCCAGATTCTCGTTTGCTTGTTTTAGCCATGATCGATTCACTCGAAAAGGCTTCATTAATATGGTATCAATGGTACTTCAAACCCCTTGCGATGGAAAAAAATGGAGTATCAGTTAGAGGCATTGGTGGTATGCCCCTTAGAGAAAATAAGTTACTGGCACTCATAACACTTTTATCTTTTGCTATCCAGTACAGTTTGGAGCAAAACCATCAGAGTTGGACTTAGTGGATCATTGTTAAAATTAATTTCACCCTTACACAAAGTTGATAACAGTGTTTCAATTGGTTGTAGAGGTATCATAACTGGTGATGCTGTGGCAAAGCTAACAGTAGCTTGAGAACATACAGTCCCAAAACAGACAAATCTTCAAGTTTTTTTTTAATTCTACAATGAATTCTTTTCAAATCTTGCATACATCCTTTCACTTACCAGTAGGCATTCTACCCAATTGCCATCTTTAATCAAATAATAATAATAACTTTATTAACGTGTCTTTCGTTCTAGTTTACAAGAAACTAATTGGAGACACCTATCTAAGAGAACTAAAGTACAAACTAAGAATTTAAAATCCCTCCTAGTTTAAGCCCAAATATCCATGAGATCTAACTAAGACTAATTAATAAGAATTGCAAAGAATACAAGTTACAATGGTAGCTAATTGTTACACAAATAACAATCCTTACAATGATTGGATATTATATTTGTC
>BLFK01000871.1:1676839-1686839 GCA_014634185.1 Astreopora myriophthalma
ACCTTGTTTCTTCTTCCCTCGAAATAGGACCTCAGCATATCTAAAGCACCATCCGAGAGATCATAGGCCCTTAACTTTGCTAACAATAATGGTTGATAGAGCGAGTCAAAAGCCTTAGACAGATCTGTTGATAATATCGTGACGACTTCTTTATTATCCAGTGACATCTTCCATTCTTCTACTAGTTTTACTAATGAAGTTTCGCAGCTATTCTTCTTACGATGAGCAGAAAGATTGTCATGTAGACGAGGCTCCATAAAATTAGTGGGTTGTTTACCCAGCAATTGTTCGAAAATCTTGCCTACTGCACTCGATACAGTCACTGGTCTATAGTTTCTCACATCCTTTGGATTGTCCATCTTATATACCAGTACCCACTCCCCTTTTTTCCATTCAACCGGCCAGTACTTTTCCCAATGCATTGAATACCCTGGTTAGGAATGGCACTAGTGCCCCACCAAATAATTTCAGGACTTAATTTGGTAAGCCATCATGACCACAGCTCTTGTTTACCTTCAAATTCCCAATGGCAAACTCAACTTCCGCTTGAGACTGAATTTTGGGCCATTGATTATTCTCTTGTTGTTGCATATGTATTGAACACCTCTACAGTCACTTAGTTGTTCTTCAGTTAGTTTAAGCAGCCTTGGGTCACCAATGTCTTGCGCTATGTCTGTATAATATTTCACAAAGTGATCAGCCACCATTGTTTGATCTTTTATATCACTCCCATTGTCCTCCAATATAATGACACTATCCTCAAGGGTTTGGCTTTAGAGTCCAAGAAAGGCTTAAAAAACTCATAAAACTCTCTTGGGTTTTGGTTCATTTCTTCTGTTATCACTTTCCAATAATGCTTTAGTTCCTAAGCTTTGTAGCAGCATTCCTCCATTTCTTTTTCAATTTTGGGTTATCTTCTGATGGATTCTTTGCAGACCTCTCAGAATATTTCCTCGTTTTTCTAAATGCATCCTCCATCCATCTGTCATAAATGGAATGTCCTTATTAGCACTCACACACATTTTCTTCAGAGGTACATGTTCCTGCAGGACCTCATGTAGTAGTGTATTCCAACAGAAGTACTGATCGTCAACAGAGTCAAATGTTTCCCTGACATGCCATGGAGCAGAAATAATGTCCTGTTGTAACCTGTCATCCTCAATGTTCTTATGACTTCTGACAATGATGATTTTACTTGATTCGTGAACAGCTTTTTCTTTCATTACTCCGTAGACCCATATAGCATGATTGCTTATACCAGGATCATATACACATCAGACTTCATAAACAGCTCAGGTCTGTTCGTTATAACATCCAACAGAGTTTGGCTGGTCATGGTCACTCTTGTTGGCATCTTGATAAGACATTCAAGATTTTGTATCTGCTCAAGATCACAAAGGACCTTGCCTTCTTTCCCTTCTTGTTTAAGCCTGTCCGTGTTCAGATCACCAGTGATAAAAAGAAGTTGCCTTTGCAAGGATGCTCACAAAATAATAGCATTTAAGTCATCCTCCAGTCTGAGATAATAATCTTTGCCACTCACTAGCGGAGGTCAGTATAGTCCCAAAATGACAAATTCAAATTCTGTACATATGTTTAGCAAAAAACCCATTATTTACAATTCACTGTCTACCTTTTTCTACATATAGAATTTGTTTTAAGTTGGTTTTAAAGAACACTTTGCAGGCAGCACAGTTAACTTGAAAAAAATGAAAAATAGATACCAAGTGAAAGTGGAAATATAACCACCAAACAATTCACATTTCTCAAAATTTTGATCTGACAAGAATAATGAGAATTTGCATGTGTGCACCAAGAATATGGTACCTTTGAGTCACCATCAGACACGAGCAGCTTAGGTGTGGAGTGTGTGGTTTACGTGTGCATGCATTCAGCTGAAAACCTTTTTCAGCCACCTCAAGAATCCGTTGACCAGGATCAAATCAGGAGGGTTGGAATCTATGGTTCCTTTTTTTAGCAGGGTATTAAGGGCAGCAATGTGATACAATTAAGTTTTTTGTTGTAACAACATTACGAGAAATTATATCGCTAATGGCACTAATATTATGTTTGAATCTGAGTGTACACACTGAGATTTGAACCCGCAGTCTCCTGCATCAGGGGTGGTAGCAATGTCGACAAGGCTATCAAGCTAACATTGCACCTGGTAGGGGAAAACATCTATTATTATCTTCTTTACGTGACCGGAAATGATTATTCCTTCTTCGGTGTTCGTAACATCTGGTTGTATTTCGAGACCAGTCAGCCATCTTTAGCCGGCCACTTTCTCTTCATTGTGCAATTACTGCCAATGAAATGTCATCAAAATGCCATCGCAAAAACTTGTCAAGCATCCGTTTCCCAATTTTGAGTCAAATCAATGCGTATTGTACCATTTTTAGGTGTGTACAACGAAGTCAATTCGACGATCAGAGTTTTCTCGATGTTATCACTATCATTGTGGAATGTTTCACTGACCAGTTTCCAGGGCCGGCTACTATTTGCTATCAGCTTTCTAGCATAAAATTAATGATGCCCAACAAGAGCATGAGCCCAACAAATTGACCTGCTCTCAACTGTGTGGCTTCATAGCTCAGTTGGTAAGAGCACTGCACCAGCATCGCAGAGGTCGTGGGTTGGAATCCCGTTGGAGTCACTTGAATTTTTCAAGTGCTTATAAGAGACAATTGCTTAAATTGTCTAGAAAGTGAGGATCACTTCTTCAATTGGAGCTTTCAATTGGAAATCGGCTAAAAGAGAGGCTAGAGTATAGGCTACCTGTAGCCTCTTGTTATTATTAAAAAGTTTTATTATTATTATTATTATTATTATTATTATTATTATTGAGGCTAAGTCAGTGTTCACTCAGGAAATAATGCAGAACATCGGGCCACTGCCTGTGGCCTAGGATGCCCTCTACCGTCTGATCATACCATAACCATCAAGCCTGCCCTCGAGTATCCAGCACTTTTCTCATGATCTTCCCTGTTCCCAGCAAGCACCTGCTGCAGGCATTCCATGTGGTAAGGCATGTGGTAGACTTAGCCAATTCCCAAATCTCCTTGAGATTGTCCCCAGTGTACCAATAACTATTGGGATGACATGGACTGATCGACAGTTCCATATCCCTTTGATCTCGTGCTTCAAGTTTTAATAGTTCTCAATCTTCTCTTTTTCTTTGCTAAGCACCCTAGTGTCGAAGAGACAGTGTACATCAATAACAAGGCAGGATTTTTCTTTCTCATTCAAGAGCGCAGTATCAGGCTTGCTGTGGTCTACGTGGTGGTCTGTTTGGATTTTGAAGTCCCATAAGAGTGTGCTTTTCGGAGTCACCAACCGGATCAGGCTTGTGATTATAACAGTTTTCTGTTGCCTCAAAAGCACACTTACTGGATTATATTACCTGTGCAACTTTATCATGTCTCCACGTCTTATATTGCTTTTGAGCAAGTGCAGTGCACTCTGCTGCAATATAACTAAACACGTTCGCTCTTTCACCACGCAATCTGCATAACGGAGGAATATTCTGCTTGTTGATTACCCTCTATATACTATTTGTGCGTAATGCCTGGTCCTGAGCTGGCATTAGGAATCCTTCAGTTTCTCTCTTTAGCCTTCCTCTTCTTAGCCATTCCCATGAATTTGTATCCCTGATTTTATCGGTGTTTCTTACAAATTACCCATGGAGGGGTTTATTGCAGTACTTTTGGATACACTCGTTCAAATATGAAGTCTTGTCCATCTCTAAGTCCTTCACCTTAAGAACTTCCTCCTTGAACACAGCTTTCAGCATCCTTCCCTGAGATCTTGCAAGATATTTATTTAGGCTGTTTATCTCGACATTCACACACTCGTTGATGCTGATCATGCCCTGACGGCCCTCGGATCTTTTCACGTATAATCCGTCCACATCCGCCCGTGGATGTAATGCTCGAAAGCTGGTCAACAGTTTGCTTGTTTTACGATCCATTAACTGTAGCTCTTCTTTATTCCATTCACTAATCCTGCTCCGTACCTTACAGATGGCACTGCTCTTGAATTTACTGCTTTGATCATGTTACCCCCATTTAGCTTGGATTTGAGTATCATCCTTAGTCAATAAAAATATTCCTTGTGGATCTTATCATTCATCTCACCATGCTTTACATTGTCTGCCTCTAGCAACCCAAGATACTTATAACCCTCATTATCCTCACTATTCAAAGATCTTATCACTTTATCCCCAGAAAGGGAGATTCCTTCACTTTGGATTACTTTCCCTCATTTCAAAATCAGTGTTGCACACTTCAATATTCCAAACTCCATCCCAGTGTCCTCGGTCACCACTCTAACAGTTTGAATTAGAGAATCCACTTGGTTTTCATTTTTCCCGTACAGCTTTAGGTCGTCCATAAAAAGCTAATGATTGACCACTCCCATCTTATCACCAAGGTCATAGCCAGCCTTTAACATTCCGTAACACCAGTGATAGTGGTATCATGAAGACCACAAATACCAACGGGGATAAACTGTCTCCTTGGAAGATTCCTCTTTTAATTTGCACTTTGCCCAGTTCTTTGTTTCCAGCAGCCAACACTGAGGTCCACTGGCTCATGCTGTTCTTAATTAAATCCAAGAGTGTGGAACAATATCGACCACTTTCTTATAGTCTATCCAAGCCATTTCCAGTCCAGGTTTCCTTTGTTTGCACTTCTTTATGATCAGTTCGTCATTTAACAGCTGGTCCGTTGTCCCCCTCGACTTTCTTCTGCACCCTTTCTTCTCCTCCAGTAGTGCTTTTCTTCGAGATCTTCATACATCTTTTCTGCTAGCACTCCTGTAAGCAGTCATTATTTTCTTCTTCTTCTTCTTCTTCTTCTTCTTCTTCTTATTATTATTATTATTATTATTATATCGTTATTAATCCATCTGGGGCTTGGATTTTTTCCGAGTTCTCAGTTGAAGATGCATAATATATCTTTCATGTATATCGTCATTACTATTATTATTATTGATGTTTTTTCATGGTGGCTCAGCCATACTTGGAAAAATAAAATAAAAATTTACAGGACTCGACCACATGGCCTTCTGATAGCTATTATGGATGCTTTACCATTGAGCTTCAGCAGACTTGTGGGAGCTAGGCCATTAAACAAGGTTCAGGTGCCATACTTCCTGCATACTGATAGGACTCAAAATAATGTCAAAAGGTGGCATTGCAAGAATGCCACCTCTTGCCTTACATCACCTCATTTATTTACCAGGGTTAAAATTCACCATTTCATTTGCTTTAACAATTATGGGTTATGTTACCTTTAATTGTACACCACATAATAGTATTAATTATTATTAATGGTTGAAAGAACTGAGATGTTACCGGTAAGTGTTCAGCCTGGTAAATGCCTGGTAGGTGAGAATGATGTTTTCTCTCTGTAGAAAGTGACACAGGCATACTCAGAAGAAAATCTGAGTTCTCCCAATAGGAGTCAAAATTATAACCTTTTCAGGTTGCTAATTTAAATGCTTAATCACTTAGCTACAGGAGAATCACTGGAGCTAGGCCATTAAATTATGTTCTTAAGGGATGGACAATCATACTCACATTTTTTTGCAAGTATTCCTGGGTCACGTTCCAGAAAAACATCATTCTCACTATTCACCAGGCTGAATACTTAGCATCTTATTTCTGCAAGTAACCAATAAGAACATTAATGCAGTTAGGAAGGTTGCTTTAAGCGCCACTTACGGATTTTACTCTGGCTAATGCCAGGCGATTTTACTGGGGTACCCCTTGGGCAAGAGAGGGTTAATACCTTTGAAACAAATTATTTCTGGTTGTTGAGCTTGTGGATATTAATACACTCAATTCTTGAAATTTTGCTGTTTGCATGTGCTAAAAGACATGACTTTAATTGCTATATAGATTATGTCAACAGCACATATGCTTATTGGTTACTTCTACGTCACATGACATTTAACTATGAAACATTTTTGACAAAACGTCTCTGAGTGGGTAACAATCTGTTGTTATATAGCTGGCGTTTTTCCCACTACAGCATGCCCATTCTTTGACTAGTTCATGGTCACATGACATCTAACAATGAAACTGTTTACCACCAAATGCCATGAGCAGGCAACATTGCACTGTTACCCCTGAAATGTTCACTGCTGTTGCACATGATCAGAGCATGCAGTTGAAGGTGGCCTGATGTTGTCACTGGAATCTCAATGCGTTTTTCCAAATTTGCTTTTGTTTTTATCAACCAATTGTTGTGCTATATAACAAATCGCTTAATGACTGGTCCCTTGGGGACAGTGAATTTTGTTTCCCTCGAACCTCAATGTTTCTGTGGACTTCGTCTCGGGAAACATTGAGATTCCCAGGAAACAAAATTCACTGTTCCCCACAGGACCAGTCATTAAGTGTAAAATGTCAGAGGGTAACAATGCAATATTATCCACCAATGCTAACCGCCAATGCATGTGAACAGAATGTGGTGTGATGATAGTGTTTGACTTTCAGTCTGTTTTTCAATGAATTGATTGTATTGAAATGAAATGGCAACTCCTTCACGGTTTGCTTGGAAAACCAAGGCTTCTGTGGAGATTGCCGGCCTTATGGAAAAGGGGGGAAAAAGAAAACCACAAGAGCACAAAAATTCTGTAACACCAAAATGTACAAAAAGGTAAACTTAAGAACTTAAAATGCATAAACACTTAACACTAAATCACAGCAATGTTCTCTGTAATGTTAATTTTTTTCCAGACACATGTTGGAATATCTTTGTTGTGCTATATAACAGATCACTTAATGACTGGTCCATTGGAAACCTAGTTAATTTTGTTCACCTCAAAACTCAACGTTTCATTGAGATTCTCAGGAAACAAAATTAACTGTTTCCCTTGGGACCAGTCCTGAAGTATGTTTATTATATGGCTGGCTCTGCCAGTGGGCAAGATGAAGCAGCTTCTATACCCTGATTGGCTACCCGAGTGGGCAAGATAGGCTCTCTCGCCCAGTCGGGACTCCCCATTTTGTTCCTGTACAATGAAAAAGAGGTGTATTATAAATCCTTTATTGACCTAGACTGCATGTTCAGTCAAGGTGGCTGGATATTGGCCTCATTCTTTTTTAGGGGTTTTATAGACCTCAACTTCGTGTCAGGCCATAAGAATGCAAAAAATTAACTTGGCCAATGTCCAGCCCTCTTCACCTCACACTTGATCAATAACGCATATAATAATATAATATATTACTGTACAGCTGTCATTCATTGTAATATTATAATGACGTTATTTATCAGTTAAAAGAAGAAAATGAAAAACTTAGAAGAGAATTAAAAGCATCCAAGGAAGCAAGGGATGAAGACAAGAAAAGGTACATAACATATATCAGAGTAAATTCATAGTAAGCATTATTGTCCATACCATCTCAGGAAAAAGATTGATCAGAAGAAAACTAGAGGCACCATTACATATTCATTGGCCTCTGTTGTTGTAGTTTGACTAAGTGTTGTAGAGCTGCATGTACAGTGTACTGTAGTAGTTACAGCAAAATGAGCTGTCAGGTGGAGATGTATTTATTGTTAACTTACAGTATCATAACATGTAATTGATTGATGTTCCATTGCTGAGAATATTTGGAGAATCTTTGGACTTCTCTTGCACTTGGACTTTTTTAACAAGTATTGCAATGTTACTGATAAATTCATCTTTATTCACTTATCTAGCTTAAAACTCACCATCTCATAGACCATCTTTGAAAGTGTTTGCTCATCAAAAGTAGTCAAACAATGTTCCTGGAATTCATAGTGCCATCTGTATAAATCTTTGGAAACTGTTGACCAATTCATTTTCAGAAATCATGAAGCATGGTTCACTCGGAGCTTGAAAAGTCCTTGTGAAAGCATCAGGTCCTTGAAAAGTCTTTTAGAACTGAAAAATGTGGGGAAGTCCATGAAAAGTACTTGAATAGTTTTTTTGGACTCCTTTAATAAAACAGCGTTCATTAAAAAAAGCCTTGTTTTGCAGATGGAAAAAGTTTGAAAGCACAGCTCTACACAAATTTTGTGCGTGATCATGAAAAGTGTGTTTTCTGTTGAGTGCCTGTGCGATTTCGGTGTTTCCGGCATAGTTCCTTTTCCTTCAGTCAAGTAGTGTACACTGTAAAATAAAGGGAAGCTTCCCTTTATTTTGTAGTGTGCACGGAATGCTGAAATGGTGTTGCAACTGGGGTGTCCGGAAAACTAAGACCTAAGACCTAAGACCCGGAAAACTAAGACCCGGAAAACTAAGACCTGGAAAACTAAGACCCTTTTCATTTTAGTTCTCACAGCAATCCCTACGCCGTTTAACAAGGCGCAAACATATCACAAAGAAATAAATGCGAAGGAAATCGGTCATAAATCACGCGCAAAGCAGCAAATAAGCCATAGAAAAGAACGGCACCAAAAAACCCTGTATATCGAAAAAATTAAGTTCGATTTGAAGACGAAAATAAGGCTTTATAATGACAGCGTTGGGAGAAAATCTAGCGGCGCTAGTCAAGGCCACATGACAAACGACGGGTTTTTCTTTGATCGAGCTCTGTCGCGAGCGACCCCATGTAAACAACTTGAAAGGTCCTTGGCGTCTGTGCATTGAAATTAAAGGTAACAAAGGTAATGTAAAGCGTATTTAATTGAACGATCAAAGGCTTATTCGGTTCTATGATAAAGTCGAACCTGGTATAAACATTCTCTGAAATTTTGCTGAGCTTATTCAAAAATTGAAAGCATTATCTACAAAATCATGGGTGTCAGTTAGGCCTTGTCCCGAAGGAATGGTACACGGTCTAAAGATCTCTGTAAGAATCACATGGCAATGTTATGGAGGGTTTTAAAACATTGAGAACCCTTAATTTACTACATATCAATTTGCTTATGGACCGAAATCGCAATATTTTTAGCTTTCAAAACAGAACAAACGTGCTCGGACTTATTAACAAGGGCCCCCGAGTTCCAGCCGTACGATATAAGTACCAAAATACAAGTTAACTCATGTTCAAACAATCAAGTTAAATCCAAGTTGATCTTTTAGAAGCTGCTTGTGTGAGTCCTTTAATCTCTGCTCCACCGATAGGCTAGCTTCCATGTAAAGTCCTGGGTCAAAATATGGAAACCTTGTTCTAACGCAGCTGCCGTCTGCACAATAGAATTTTATTGTGTACTTGGAAGAAGGAAGCTTCATACCTGGATTGTTAACATCCGGGTACATCCATTTTTCTTCATGGGATAACACAATGTCGAATGGTATAACCATTTGGCGGCGAGGAAACTCTTTGCCACATTGTGTGCAAGCCAAGGCTTTGATTTCATCAGACAAGAAGCAAACTTTAAGCGGCTTGTTGTTATGATGAATTTTTGTGAAAGGATTTGATGGTGCAGACGAGGACCGGTTGTTTTCGTGTCTCCGCTGTCGCCACGCGTTATTGTGAGTTCCGCCTTTTTTTCCTGGTGCATTTTTTGCTGGCACAACAAGGTGACTTCGGGATCTCTTTGAAGTGTTCAATTTGATGACGGTATGGTCGACATGCTTTTTGAACACACCAACGGTTTGGGCGACACACAGACTGTGCTTGCAAAGCGAGTTATACTTAAAACATGGGCAACTGCAGGTTACGTGATCTTTATAAACTTTGCATTCGTACATCCCCGTTTTATTGTCGGAAGCGGCCACGAGATATTTCACTGACGTAGGAGCCAGACTGAGAGTTGGCATTCTTTGCACTGAATTCGGACTATTAAGCAGTTGCTCTGCCCCCATATTGATGGTGTCAATCAGTCCCTTAGATAACCTGGTATCGTAGAGGGCATCTATCTCCCCATGAGGAAACTCCTTAAACTCAACCTCACGGCTTTCCTGGATACCATGCTGCTCCGTAAACTCGGGGATGGACTTTCCTTGTTTAACTTCTTCCATGCTCATTTCATTAAACTTCCTAATGTAGTGAGCTCGTTTTGGTTCAGAACACTCAAACCAT
>BLFK01000871.1:1691839-1699339 GCA_014634185.1 Astreopora myriophthalma
GGAAGTAAAAATTCTAAAGGTACAGTTATGAATTTTAATTGCTGTATTCATTTATCCTGTATTCAATGCATAGATTTTCAACCCTTAGATTTGGCAGCAAATCAGACAGGATGTTTGAAGCCAGTGGGTCAGAAGATCGAGGGAAAGCTCACACATTTTGCGTTGTTTGTTTGTTTATATTTACACTATAGACAGAGTCAGTGCCTATAGAGACTTACAATCAGCTTTTGGATGCCAATGAGAGCACAATGACTGCCGTCAGAGGTAAATCTCGGGCAGCCTCTGATCAAATGAATGCAGCAGCAAAAAATGCTGGGCAAGCAATAAGGTACATGCTTTTATCATATAACTTTGTCAAAACAGAGATTCCTGCTCTCCTGGACCCAGTTGTCGAAAGTCGGATTAAACTAATTCTGGTTGTTGTGAACTTTGATTCTATTTTATCAAGCACTCATCAAAGATTTCCCTGAAAGACTGTTGCCCTTCGTTTGTGACTTTACCTCTATTCAAAACTAACAATGTACCTTTGGAAAGCGTTTTCAGAGGTTGAACTAAAATCTTGATGGGTACAGGCGTGCACTTCTCAAACGACCTGAAACTTTTCCGGCCTATTTCGGGTGCCAGGATTCGCTCTCTGAGTTAACTTGCATGAAACCTTGCCATTTCTTTTTTCTTTGCTGACTTCATCCTTGTCCAATATAGCTACATAATAAGATTCATGTCCCCATAAGTGTCCCCATAAGCCTTAGGCCCTGTTTACAAGCAGGTAGGGTAACCCTACTGCTAGGGTTACGCTAGCAGGAGGGTCAAAGATAGCTCAGGTTTACAAGCAAAATTTCACAGGTAGGATTACCCTACCACCCGGGACAACTTTGTGTTTTTGGTAACCGCCAGCATCGCAAACACAATGGAAACCACTAAAAAGTTGCCCCGGGTAGGCGAGTTGTCCCTAGCAGAGCGTTTACAAGGCAGCTAGGGTTACCCTGTAACCCCAGCGCCAGGGTAACCCTAGCTGCTTTGTAAACACGTCGATGAAAAAAAGAATTGTGGAAGTGGTAGGGTAACCCTCTTGCTAGGGTAACCCTAGCACTAGGGTTACCCTCCCTCCTTGTAAACAGGGCCTGAGAACTTCATGTATTATGAAACTGTTCCACCGGTAAGGATTAGCTAAGAGTAAGTAGGACGCTTTGTGACATCTACACAAAGTCTTATGAATATTATTATGCAGCTGCATTGGACAGCTCTCAGAGCCTAAATGTGCGAAATTATTTTTTCACGGGAGTGGGGATATTTCTCTTGGATTGCCCTATTTTTCATCTCAAGAGGTTGGAATGTATGGGTGCGTTTTTTGGAAGAATCTGACGGCGGATTCTTGACTTTCCGTTCTTATACTAAAATCTAAAAACGCATTATGAATACAAAGGCTCGATATTGTGGGAGGATGCATCCTCTCTCCCTCTCCCTCTCCCCCTCTCTCTCCCTCTCTCCCTCCCTCCGTCTGTCCCTCTCTCCCTCTCTCCCTCCCTCCGTCTGTCCCTCCCTTTCTCCCTCTCCCCCTCTCTCACTCCTTCCCTCTCTTGTAAGGTCTCTAAAATAGACTGCAAAACTGAAATGACTACAGTTAAACGCGTACACTATACGAGGGGTCCGTTTTCCCGAGATGCCTTGGGCAAGCTACGTTTGCCCTTGTTTCATTACCTACCGTTTACGTACTCGTCTAGGGTGGGCAAAGAAACTCGGCAGGTAAGGTCATTAGGGCAATCGGGACATCTTTCTCTCTTGGCTGCTTTTTCTTTCTTAGTTCTACGAGTTTTAGGGTGCTTTGTTTTAGACCAAGGGTTATTCGTGCCTAGGTCCTCGTTTTCTAGTGCCTTTGTTTGTTTTGTTTTTTTCGATACTACCTCTGCAAGCGCCCTCTTCTTGATGCTATCTTTTCGTAACTCGACTCCTCTTTCGGCTGCCATTTCAATGTCGTTGTTTTAAGGAAAATTTCGCTTGGATTGCAGTACTGTCCCTTTTTTAGGGATACATTGCGGGAAACACTGCCATGTGCAGCAGCAAGTCCTTGATAAAACGATAATAATGATAATAATAATAGATGGTGATTGTGATAACTCCTACGGCATGCTGTGACGTAGCAAAATACCGGTCTTCCTCAATTCTTCGAGCGAATGATACAGAATGTTTGTTGCATTGTTTCTCGACTGCTCGTCTACATTCCACGGACGTTATTCCGTGGGGTGCCTGTGTAACAGGCAGCCCAACGGTATAAAACGGGGCGCGTGCCTTTTTTCTTCGTAGTCGCAAACGGTAATTAGTCACGTGCTTGTGCTTTTCAGTGAAGTTAAGCCATGTTGGCTGGGGTTACTACTTGGATGGGTGACCATGCATAATATCCGTGTTGTTAACTTGTTCTTCTTGTTTTTTGTTTGTTTTTGTTTTTTTTCTTTGTCGTGTTTTTCCTCTTAGTCACAAATAACCTTATTTTTTTAAAATTAAATTTCCATTATCGTGCGGGAAGTGTTAGAAGCAACATGAAAACGACTTCGCGCGATCGAACCCGCACCTTGAACTCGGATCCTCCGCACGGAGTGCGCGTGAAACGTCATTGGCCTTATCGGAAACTTGAAGTTTGCATTGCTTTTATAATGTTTTTTTTTTTTTTTGCTATTTCGAAGACGATACCCACCTTTTCAGAGTTCAGACTTGACGCCAAGAAGCAAACTTTGCTTTTTAGCTTATTCGTAGGCGCAGTGGATGAGGCATTAGTTTGATAAAAGATGTTGGTGGAAGTTGCAAGCCGGGAACGGTAGTGATTTCGCATTTCGCCTTTACAAAAAAAATCGAAATTAAGTTTTGATGAAGCCCGTGGACTAATATTGTGTAGTCTAATATTTGCAACATGGGTTGAGGGGACCACAAGCGGGTTTTTTTAGTACAAGCTTTTGTACTTTTACAATTGTGCATCCGGTCAGTATAAACGCGGACTGCGGACTGTCTACAAAAAGCAAACAACAGGCCGACGACGTGGTTACATGGTTCATTCAACAAAATTATTTCTCAAGTTCGCATGGAAACAGTTGGAAGACCGGAGTATGAGAACGGTATTTGCCGGAATGTTTACTCTCCCCGACGGTATCGGACACATTAACAGTTCTCGTCCTGCCCTGTATTGAGTAGATTTTAACAACAACTTGCCTTTGAAAGTTCAAATAAAGAAAAGTAAAGAAAAACACAGATAAGTTTGCTTTAGGAAAAAGCTCGCGAAAATTCTGGCGGCGCTTTACGAAGTGTAATCCGCCATGCTTCGAAATGGCAACACGGCCTTAACTCAAGTTCCAAGACATATTAGGAACAGAACATTGAACTTTAAATGTTCGTTACCTTAGGTATCCGAACTGCTATCTAAACAGCAGTGTCGCACGAGCCCGTTTATTCAGCTGACGCGAAGCAACACCACCGAGAGAAAATCAATCGGAAACGGTTTTAGCATGAGAGCTGAAAATCCCACAGTAAGCGAACATTGAGAAGTTTTCCGGAGTGCCAAGAAAAATCGCGAACAGACGAGTGAAATCCTGCCCAACACGGGGATACTAATTTAATAGCTGATCTTTCGTGTCTGTATCGTCACGTAAACTGAAATCAATTGAACGAAACTAGTGTAATTGTAACTGAGAACGCCCGTAGCGACTATAAGAAACCAAACACAACGAAAACAACTACGAGCAAGGTAAGCGTCACAACAAACATGCGAGTGGGCCACAGCCAGCCCAGGCTCAAAATGTGGTTTAACGGTTTGAATTTATAAAGATTTGTTTGGGAAGGTAACGGCTTTGCTGGAAAAGGTCAATTATTCTTATATTTTGTGAATAAAATCTACTTACCCTGTGCTGCGTTGTATTCTTTGTTGTTTTCCAGCTTCTTTCTTCAGGCCTTTCTTCAGGCCTTTCCTCTTCTTCTTCAGGCCGATCTACGCGATTTCGGCGAGTTATCGTTTTGTGGGTTACTTTCCGAAAGCTGCGGTCCGCAGTCAACCGTTTTATACTGAACGTTTCCACTGCTAAAAAAAGGACAAGGCTGGAAAATGATTTCCGGAGTGCCCGCTGCTCGGAGCGAATAAATCCACTGAAAATAACCCCGCCGCCTCAATTCCTCCGTAGAATCGCAGAAGAGATGTTGAAGCTCCATGTTAGTTCACTCGCTACACAATTCCGTCCACAACGCCTTTGCTACGATACATTTATTTCGAGATTTCTTCGCTCGCAACTTCAAAAACAGCCTCGTCCATGGATATAGGATACACAGTACGCTGGGTAACTATAATTAGCCCGACCAGGGGTAGGCAGCAACTATTTATTTGGTTTGCGTGTTGCTGCCTACCCCTGGTCGGGCTAATTATAGTTACCCAGCGTACTGTGTGTCCTATATCCATGGACGAGGCTGTTTTTGACAAAACAAAAACGATAACAAAACGATAACTCGCCGAAATCGCGTTTGATCGGAATAATAATTGAATTGATCTTTTCAGCAAAGGCGTTACCTTCCCAAACAAATCTTTATAAATTCAAACCGTTACACCACATTTTGAGCCTGGGCTGCCTGTGCATGAACGTAGTGTGGTAACGGAGTTTGCCCGTCTTAAGGGTCGACGCCTCGCCCTTTGCTTGTGACTTGATGCTTTTTTAATCGGCGTATAGGTAAGTACTTAATCCGCAGTCTGCATTTTACACTCAGTCCGTGTTTTAAACCCAGTCCTCGTCAGTTTACACCCGTCCGCAGTCCGAGTCGGTGTTTCATACTGACCGTTTGTGCATCCCAAGGAAACGCCCTAGGCGCCTTGTTCCATAAAATATGAGTAAAACAGGCCAATGGAATTATTCGTGCATTTCGTATTGCGAGGTCGAGAAATTGTTATATGCAGGTTAACATAAGGGAAGCTTGTCGGCAATGCAAGTCTGCTACGCACTGAAAAGACGCTGAAAAGAATCCTTTTTCGAATTTTGCGTTTTTTGGTATGGAGGAATCCTAATCATGATGATCTGAGATCATAAATCAGTTTTTTGATTCTCCCATCAACGCATCCTGAGGCTATGTAAACATAATTATTGTAGTATACATAATTATTGTTGGTTATTTACAAATGACTTAAGGCATATTTAAAGTCTTTTCAATAGGATCTAATTTTATTTTGTAACTCTTAATAGTGTTGATGGTGTAATGTACCCGTGAGAAAGGTGATGTGCATGCTAGTTGCTGGGTTTGTCCCTTCGCTTGTTGCCATGCAACTGGCATGTTAATTTTTTTGTTATTAGTGTTTATTATACTGTTGATATCTCAGGACCATTTGATGCATTTTAGTTCTTTTTCAATGTTTCCAGCCAATTGCTTGCAGGAGTGGATACGCTCAAGTTTATATCTCAGCAGCTGCAGTCTATTGATAGGATAACAGATGTCCATGTACATTCGGATGACACATGATGTCTGTTTGCTATTACTTTTGAGACAAGAGGAACCTGTAGCATTTGCTTCCTCATATTTTGCTGCAAAAAAGTATTAAAAACGATGAGCAAAAAGATCTTTTTCTACGGTATCAGATGAAGCACGGGTGAAAATATTTTGTTGTATCAATTTTTAACTTTAAATATAGTCTGTGTTTCCAATTCATACCCCAGCCTTAGTGCAATGTAAATGCCTGTAGTATAATGGCATCTCCTTCTCCAACTTCCAGCTGTCTGCATCAGACAATCACATCACAATTTCGTCTTTCATGAATAATTGCGAATTAAAAAGTAGCGGAGGGAACTCCATAGACTCCGGAATTATTATTTATTAATAAATTGCTTACTGTTTTGAACATGTCTTGTTATCGTACGTTTTTGCTAGATGTTAATGCTACCCTTGCGTTTCGAAAGTTTTGTTGACGAGGTGTCGCAGCTTCTTTTTCTCACTAATTTAGCTTTTATTGACACTAGAATGAAGGTCTTTTCTCTCCAATGGTCAACGCTGTCGTGGTATTGAATCGCTGGTTCAGTTTGGCGCTACGATTCAATTAAAGGGACTATGTCAGCTGGGGCGCATGCTCGAGTTCATGAGAACCAGTTTGAAAACGATGGCCCAACTTTTCCAACAAACGGTCTTTGGTCGTTGCAGAAGGTGTTTGTTTGTTGTTGTGTTTCTAATCTGAGTTTCTCCAAACCAATAATACAACAATATAAAAATTTATACAAATACATAGATACAAGACACTTACATTACAATTAACTAATATATAACTAATTTTAATATATAATTTTAATATATAACTAATAATATAACTAATTTTTCTCTTTTTTTTGTTTTTTGTTTTGTTTTGACAATGACTCTTTTATTCTTTGTGATTTTAATATTGTAATTTTAAAGTAGAAAAGTCTTTTAAAATTATTATCGAATTTTGTAGTTTTAATCGTTTTTATCCATTGTATAGCTTTAAGATATAAATAAAATTCATTATTTAAAAAAAAAATTAACTAATATTGTGCCCCTTATACACAGTAATAGTTGCCAAACTAATTATACGTACTTACTATATTAAATTTGTTTAAAAAGTAACAATTATATCATACTGATTCATGAGTATTGAGCAGGACAATAGTGATAAAGTGCCATTTTGAACATGTTTTTAGTAGGTTTGTCTTTTCTTGACTGAGGAATATTATTGTATATTATTATACAATAATATAGTATTATTATATAGAATTATTATTATATAGACTTATTTATTACTATATTATATACAATAATATAGTATTATTATATAGTATTATTATTATACTGCTCTCAACAGTGTGGCTTCATAGCTCAGTTGGTGAGAGCACTTCACCGGCATAGCAGAGGTCGTGGGTTCGAATCCCGTTGGAGTCACTTGAATTTTTCAAGTGCATATATATAAGGGACAATTGCTTAAATTGTCCAGAAAGTGCGAGGATCATTTCTTCAGCTCATTTCTAACCCGCACTTCATAATCATTTCTTTCATTCATCATTCCTTTCACGGGAAAACACTCATGAGCCCAACGAATTGACCTGCTCTCAACTGTGTGGCTTCATAGCTCAGTTGGTGAGAGCACTGCACCGGCATAGCAGAGGTCGTGGGTTCGAATCCCGTTGGAGTCACTTGAATTTTTCAAGTGCATATATATAAGGGACAATTGCTTAAATTGTCAAGAAAGTGCGAGGATCATTTCTTCAGCTCATTTCTAACCCGCACTTCATAATCATTTCTTTCATTGATTTCTTTCATTCATTTCATTTCATTATTACAAAAAAACCTTCAAATAATTGTTGGGCAAAATCTCAAGTTCGTTGGAAATAAAGTTATAACTAATTTATTTGCGGATGCACTGCGTGTATTACACCTTTTGCCCTTCATTACTAGGAAACAAATATTTCTTAGTGTCAAAAAATCAGTCATTACAATGAAGGTCTAATCAATGTAGAAAAGGAAAGAAACGTTTTAATTTTT
>BLFK01000871.1:1704339-1714642 GCA_014634185.1 Astreopora myriophthalma
TACCTGAGCCGATATCCCAACAATAAGGTGGATTTCAAATAAGCTATTTATTTAAAATGAATTTCAAATTTATAGTGATGAAAACGCTTCTAAATGCTCTTATTCCGAATATTCTCAACAATAATTCCCTCCGTATAAACTTCGATCAACTTAAACTTAATTATAAGAATATGTAACTATCTCGTCCTTCAAAGGTATTCTCATCATGATTCAATCACCTAAAACTTAAACAAAAGGAGATACGCAACTTCTCCTAAAACTGTATACCTTCTCCATCAAAAATATTCTCATTATGATTCTGTTACAACTTTAACAAAGTGGGTAGGCAACTTTCCTTCTAAATGTGTATACACTCCTTAAAAAAGATTTCCATTACGATTAAATCTGTTAAAACCTATTAAAACAAAGTGGGTAGGCAACTTTCCCTCACAAAGTGTGTATCAACTGGTGCTGTTCTTAGCGAAAGCTAACTTGACACCAAAGCTACCTCCATGGAATAACTTATAGTTTGCAGAGAATAGGTGGTTACTATCTTGGTTACTATGATCTTTATCTACACACATATGAAAACAGAATTTCACTCATTTCAGTCCTGAGATGACAGATTTACCGTATCAGATTGAAGGCTTTGCTATTTAGTCCTTCACGTTAAATCCCCGCTGTCGGCCCCGCTTTAGGTGATCGCGTGCTGTTAAATCACCACCGCACTGCCCCGGTCTCAATGGCATTTTGTTAAATCCACCGCCCACCGGGGCCAACGCGCCGTTAAAAGCGCGTTAAATCCCTGCTAAGTCCCGGGGGTTTGAGGGCCGGGGTTTCAATTGACTGATGCATAAAAAATTGTCTACAGGGATCTGAAACCTCACGTTGATTTCTTCTTCAGGGGAGGAGAACTCCGCACTGCTACTGTTCTCCGCCCTATCTGGGTTTCCCGATTGCGTCTGCAAATTAGTCACGGCATGTAAGATGGTGCGAACAAAATCTTGGACAGATCTAGATCTAGTGTTGTTTTCCGAACTGCTCTTCCGGTGCGCCAGGTTGGTCACAGTGAACAGCGCCCCAGGAAAGCGCGGGAAAACTGCGTTATAACTTTATCACTTCCTGTTTCACAAGCTATTTCCGCTTCCTCATCTTTTAGTTTTAGTTACATAAGGTCATGCGTGAATGAGTAGGAGCGATGTACGCTGCACAACATCGATGTATGACATTCAAAATCGATGTATCCCGTATGAAATTGATTTATTTTATTTTAAGACCTGTATTATAAGGCATAACAATAACGTAACTGAACAAAACATTAATGTGTCCACGTTCGATATTTTGTCCGTAAAAAAAACTCATAATAGCTGCTTCTGACAGCCGGAAACAACAAAACAATGAAAGCATTATGTCATAGCTCTACAGTATTTACTCTGCGATTTGATTGGGTTCGAGGGGCAATCACGTTCAAGGACACGTCGTACCTGAAAAAGGCTGAAATTTTACTGTGCGACCCTGAAAATACTGAACAGACTTTTACCGAGGTTGTGACCCGCTGAGTGTGCACGTTGGTTTTTAGGCTGGTACATTAAGGTAAGTTGCCTTTGGAATAAGTTGCCTGGCGTCTCCTAATCATAGACACGTTTGTTGAAAAATACTTCACATTTATTCAAATGCTTTGTATTGTCCTTAACCACTAGTGACAGCCGGAAACAACAAGACAGCTTGAAAGTATTTATACCCTGCGATTTGATTGGGTCCGACGTGTAATCACTAATCTTTCCATCAAATAGTGCATCCCACGTAAACACCAACAGGGGGCTTCTCTTAAGCCTTCTAAGCCTTCCTTGATGATGAGCTCAGGTACCAGCAAATGACCCAAAACACAGTTGCTTACGACAAATGTAACACATTTCCAAGGTCATTCTGCAAACAATTCTGCCGACTAATTCAAATGAGCCGAGTATAGACACGTGACCAGCTGCCATGTAACAATATACATGCATAATGTCCCCCATGAAAACCTTTGGAGAAATAAGAGTCTCGAGAGACAGTAGTATAGAGGTGGGTGGTACCAGGCCAGTTTTGCAAAATTGATTTGATACAAAGCTAAGTCTATACTACTTACCAGCTGATGGTTCCATAAGTTTGATGCAAACTATGTGTTTTCTAAAATTGAAACGCGTTTAAATATTTGCATAATCAAATGAAACAGCAAAGAATCACCATAGCGTGACATTCTCACAAAAACAGAAAGTCGAATACGTCAATGGGCTTTCACATTTCAGATCATGACACTGTCGTATGATCTCTCTCAACCAATCACAATAGAACCCATAAATTACTCATCTGAGTACAGTGGGGCGTAAAAATGCAGTTTTCAAATGTGGTATTTCCTAATAAGTCAAATTATTCCTCATTTGTTAATCTCTGAATCGATTTGCTGATGGGTTTTTTTATTTAGTATTGTCCAAAGGTTGTGATACAGTCGTGTGATATAAAAAATATGATCTCATATATTATGTATAAATGAATTGTAGTTTGGAATTACATAATGAATTTGAGAATATGGGAGAGTTTACTTACCTTTTTGTGATCAACAATGTGTAAATTGGCAAGTCGACACATACGAAATTGCTACCTAATATATAGATTTTTATGAAAATAAATATAAGTTTAGAAAGAAATCAGTATATCATCAGAAGTACCATGTGCAGAATCTTGTAAATGAGATACCCATCAAGTATGATATATGTGTCAAAGGATAATTACAACAAGTTGATGCAAATAATGTGTGAAATCAATGCAATTTTTATTCAGATAAATAAAACATGAAAACGAATCATTAATATCAAGTTCATTTTGAGAAAAGTGTTTGAAATGTTGCATATTGAAGGATATGAAAAAATAGCAATTTCAAGATCAAAGAAAACGTTAGAAACATATCATGTGTTGGAATGAAGTTATGTTTTCAACATTTTTAATAGAAGATCAAATCAAATCTATAATCTCACCTTTTGAATGTCAAATAAAGCCAAATATATGTCGAAGTAAAGGTACACCTTTCATACATCTCATTGAATGAGATAATCGCTAACAATAACCTCGGTCTAATTTGAACTTAATGTAAAACCGACTGAATGCATCGTGAAATGGCGGAGTGTGTATGACAGAGAACTCCAACCACAAATACACTCTAAAAAATGAGTTACTTGTGAGTCCCCAGGCCCAATTTTTCTAATTTCCCCGTGATTCAAAGGATTATTGAGAATTTGCCCTATACTTATATATGTCCTAAAATGTTTAAGATAGAGATATTGATATAGAAGGGCTGATTTAATGAGAATATCTGGTTCATCATTTATGTTTTTCTTTTTGAAAGAGATGATTGATATATTGGGCTATTTCTTTTTTCATATGTTATTATGTTATGTATAATTAGTTAATGTAAGAATGTTGAATATATAATAACGAAGGGAAAAGCAGAGGATTTTTTATTGAGACCAAACACCTCGAATCTGTAAATGTGATTGGGTATATACCGATTGACATTAAAAAAAAACCTAACCTGCATTGTCGGTATAGTGTATTTCTAACGATATTTTACCGTTTAGCCATGGTGTGTTAATATCCACTTGGTATATAAATGCCCCACAGATCCACACCGACATTTTGTTGGAATGAATGAATGTGTTATGTTATTGTGGACTTCACCTAAGATGTAGGAGTAAGATGTGTTGTTAAGGAATGTGACAGTACGAAGCCAGGTGATTGCTTGAGAAGGTTCCCAAATAGACTTCGCTACGCCGGGAATGAATACCGGACTTAAGCAAATCGGGATTCACAACTAAACTAGAGATCTTAGATTAAACGTAACCTGCGGCAGCACCCAGGCCATCGTAGAGAAAAACAACAATACCCGTGCCCTCTGATCGTCATTTCTTAACTAGCGTCATTTCTTAACTAACGAAAGATAACGTCTGTGCTCCGGTAAAATTTCAACATGGTGGTAACCGGATTTTAGGTCAAAGGAAAGCATAAAATTCCCGGGATTCTAGACTTCCTTTGCGATAGAAACATCTTCGCATCGGAACTTGTACTTAGACAGGTATTGACGTGGCGACGATCTAACATTAAACGTTTTTTTAAACTTCTGATTAGAATCAGAGCGGGTTAATTATCGCTGGAGGTGCGAAAATTTTGGATACACAAACCGAACTGAGAAGCTCGCTAATAGCACTGTCGACAAAAACAGATTCCTGGAGGGCCGAGCTGTTGTTCTTTGCAACAAAAGGCGGTGGAATTTGGAGCAGTGGGAACTTGTAGCCAAATTGGATGGGTTCAATTATGAAACGAAACGCATCAACATATTTCCAGAACTGGGGAGATTATCGCAATCCACCCTTAAGGGCTGGTTTACACGTACGGCGCAAGCATAAGCACAAGTAACATACACAGGCGCCTAAACTTGTTCTTAATTAGTGTCTTTTGTTCCAACAAAAAGTACTAATCAGCAAAACGCCACTGTGCTAGCGTATGTTGCTTGTGCTGATGCTTGCGTCGTACGTGTAAACCAGCCCTCACGGAAGCAAGCACGTCCCCAATTTGAAATTAAAAACCTAAATCCCACAGCCCGCCTAGCACCACTCACCAGGCCTCTGATACGTGCCGTCAAAATAACAAATTCCACTAATTTACAATTATCACAAATAGTCGGGTGGCTAAGTGCAGAAAATTGACCGGATCTATACAGAGCGGACAAAAGCACCAAATTTGGCACACAGCTGCCTTAGAGTATACTGAACATGTTTAGGACCGGTGCCCAACTGAATCTTTTTTTCCTTTGCTGGTGCAGCAAATAAATTAAACATAACCAAAATTGACATTGCCGGGTTACCAAGCACATTAGGGAAAATGTGGTTTCAGGCAAAAGGATTATTGAAAGCTCGTCAAAACTACTTACAGGCAAGAAAAATAAGTCAAGCAGCGTTGATGCCACATTTGATATTTATTTTCAGTAAACAAATGAATGATGCTTTGCAAGCCTGATTGGGAGCCATTTTTTCTAATCGCTATGTTTCTTAGGCATACAAAACCGATAAAAATTCTGTTTTTTTTTTTGGCATGATGCTAACAAACCCCTAGATTTTTACTCACTCTCTGACTGGTTTAAACTCCAATTCGAGCAAATGAAAACATTACAGTGCTTGTCGTGCTATAATTGTTTCTGGGTTGCATAGACCTACAAGTGAAGTTAAAGCTCACAAACTGTCCACCTAATGCGGACCTAGTTAAACACCAAGAAGTCAGAACCTTAGACTAAGTGCTGCATTACTGCTTTGTTCCGCGTCACACGTTTCAATTTAGTAATTTGTAAGGCTAACTCCAACAGTAGGGTAAAAAGTTCACATTTCATTGAGGTTCAGACTGACCCAGATGTATTGAACATCACTGCTGGTCGGGGTTACATTTGCATTTGCAGAGCGGTGTGCACTGCAAGCTATACTTGACACATTTACATCGAGTCCATTCCTGTTCGCATGAACACTTGATCAGCTCTTGACAAGCCTTTGAGACCTCTGGAATGGTTATCCAAACTCGTTTCAACGTGTCCCCAATCTTCTTCTATCCAAATCGATCTGGATAAGGAATATCCTGGTTACTTGCACCACTTGTTGTCTCAACGTGCTTCAGAAGAGCATTCTAACACAAAAGAGCATTTTTAAAATTACTCTCCATAGCGCTATAATAAATCCTCATTTAATTACTTTCTTTAATTTACCTGAGTGGGAGGTAGATTTTCGATTGCTCTGTTGTGTTTACAAAACAGATTCATTCTGGCCTCGTTGACAGAATCCAGTGGGCTTGACTTGTCATACATAACGATGACAAGCCGCTCTACATTACGAAAATGTTCTGAGTCTTCATCAAGCTGCTGGAATGGATGGGTGGATAGGAGCTCTAACGATGGTGTCACAGTATGGCTGCAAAGCTCCCATGCTTGCCAGGCCGACCGCTTGCCTTTACCATTGAATGCAGACGTTGTGTCGCAGCCACTAAAAACATGGAAAACACTGGGGTTGTGGTCTAGGTTGTCGAAAGCTCCAACTGAAAATAAACCTTTCTTAAGGCAGACGGTCGATACACAACCATCCTCTTTAAAACGCTTAGAAACTGCAGTGGCCAACCAATCCTCGATTTCCATTAATCGATCGTATGACACGCTTAAACCTAGCTGATACAGCTCAGTTATCAGTTTTTTGCACCGAGTCAACGCATGAATGTTCAGGCTGAGGTAAATTGGTAATGGTGGCTCTCGCAACGCACAATGCCGCAAAGAGCTGGATGACCGTTTCTCTGCATTAAATAGCACTGTTTGGCAAACCGTTAGGCAAGCCTGGGATTCCTTATGTTCTTGCTCCTTTACGTTCGGCGGTCCATTCATTATCATTTAAATAAGAGACTTCAAGCTCGCAGGCACAGAACGTTCCTGGCACCCAACTGGAAAAGTACCAGAGAATCAGAAGCCCTTGTGGGAAAACAAGTCTCTTCTAACGATCTTGGCAACTTTTGCTAAAGCAACAGCGTCGTCAGAGAAGTCGCGCTCTTGTAAAGCTTCTTTGACAATGTTCCTTAACCCATTTCCGAAAATAACACAGTTTGTTTTCCATCGTTTTGTTCCTTTCCTTCGTGGAAATGATCCAAAATCTTATTCTTAAGTCTAAATCGATTAACTGATTTGGGATATCCTAAATCGCCGAGATGATTTTCAAATAGCGAATGTAGCTCTGGAAGTGGAAAAAGAAAGGTTCCGTTTTCCAGAGTTCTCGATGTATTTAGCTAGTTCTACAAACGCTCTTGCTTCATTAAATCTTTCCTCTTCTTCGGCTTCCAAAGTTTCGGCACTTTTCATTTTTCTTTGGTGGGATCTGTGTTTGTTTCGTAGGCTGGTCAAACATTTCATGTGATATTTACCTTCAATAGCACTCAGGTCTCCTCCCGACATTTTTGCCAACAGTTCGAAGTCTTGCAAATCTGTGACAATTCGGTGAAGATTTCTGTCCGCTTCAATTGTGGAGAAGCCATGAAGTACACCAAGTTTGTTTCCCTCACCACAGAATAAACACCTATTTTCATAACTTTCTACCACTTTACGACGTTTATTGGATTTAAGATGTGGGTTTTCATGGCCATCGGATGGTGGACTTTTTCTCTTTTGAGCTTTTTTCAGCTTGGACGAGCTAAATTTTAAGTGGCAGGACTGATGCCATTTGGCATTATTCTTTATAAGGTCATCAGTTGTTGTGGTATCAGTATTAAACTTCAGTTCCACTGGCAGAGAATTCAGGTCCTTAAAGTGGGTTACGTTGGTAAGAAAGTTACTGTAAACATTGCTGTCGAATGAGTGGGATTTCATGGGACATCTTAAAGCTTCATGAGTAGTGCGTTGGCAAATGATACAAAAAAGATCCCAATTTAGTGACATCTCTGTCTCTCACCATTCACCATTTTTGGATGCTTGTAGGAAGCTTGGGGTGATTTTCGCTACGCTTGGATGTTTTGAGGAAGCGTAAAGCGATTTCGGTACGATTTAAGAACGAAGCATTAAACATCCGGTGAGTCGGGTCGTCAACAGCAATTGACGACCTGACTCAGTTCATGTATATTGGACATCTGTGAAAACTGCATGAAAAGTACGTTAATTTTTGGTACTTACAGTCTGTGTAGTGACCCATAGAGGCCGCCATCTTGGATGACCGAGTGGAGACTAAGTACTAGTCAAAACGAAAACTTCGGAAACTGGGCCTAAATGAAATGTTCTGTGCCTTATTGTTCGCTGATAGTGATAACGGAGAGCCGTTAAGTGTTTTTGAAAGCAGGTGTATAAATTTTCTGGGCAGTTTCTGCTCAATTTCTCGCAGTCACAGTATTAACCACAGGTCACCCACCAAAGTGGTTTTCGTACATATTTGGTACTTCTATAAATACAAACCCAGAAGAGATCAAGCAGGGCACCGGTCAAAGTTTTAACCTGTATGCCCTAGCCTATGTTCACACAAAGTTTGGTTCTTTTGTCCGCTCTGTATAGATCTGACCACCAAGCCACCTGACTAAAATTACATTTTGCGATTATGCTTAATTTAGAACACTTGAAAGTCTGAAAGGATTCCTGGGAAATGAACATATTTCTTTTAAAGACAACCCCGCACACGGGACTCGAACCTGTGACTGTTCGCTAACGGATCCCTACCTCTAACCAGTAAACCACCAGGCCGTTAGCTGCGCAAACCTTAGTTTTTAAACCTCATAAAATTAATGCGTTTATCCAACACCTCGTTGTAAACCAGTATAGTCACTCGCTAAGAAACAATTTTAGACAGTAATTTGAAATACTCAGTCACCAAACTTCAAAACAAAGGTAAACATTTTAAAATCAGGGCTTAGGCTTAATCAATGTAGGGAAGTGATATTATATGCCAGACGTGAATAAATATCTTACTTTTGATTCACTCGACATGTTGTTCCTCAATGGTGTAGTGGTAAGGACTCGTTCCTACAAGCCCTAGCTCCGGGTCCTAATCCAAGGGATATGGGATTCCTTTTTCTAATTTGCTCCGTTACGAAAAGTCCCGGGACACAATATTCTAAATTAACAATAATCGTTAATTCAAACAGCTTTGCGACCACTTTTCCAAAACACCACTAGTGATTGTTAACACTATCACTAACAGTTGATGATTACCTATTCTATTATTAGATGAGCTTATTATTATCTAATGAGCTTTAGAATTTGAAACATTTCTCACCTTGCCACATTGTAATCAGTCAAATTTTTAACGCAGGAAACTATAATAGACCAAGGCTAACTCAATGTTGTACCCAATTCAAATCCTTTGGGAATAACACATTTTGTTTCAAGTGTTTCCATATGATTTATATGTGAATGCTACATTATAGTGCAAATACAATAAACAAATTATCTCATCCCTGGGAGATTTGAATTGGGTGCAACATTGACTTAGCCGATTTGGTCTATACGCCAGGACACTTTAATGCACCAAAAAGACTCCTATGAACGGCGTTGCCAAAACATTTGCATTTGTAACGCGGGAAATTACGCAAAGGGTGGAAAGTTATGCTATGCGTCGACAAAGCATTCAATTTTTAAACCGAGCCAGCAGGGGAAACCGTTATGAAATGCTGAAATTCTGATCTGTTTGCGCTGGTTTTTACATCGAGTCTGTCGACCCCATTGCTGATTTGTGTCTAACAAATCAAGTTCTGTCCCGAAAAATTCTATGCGCAAAGTTTTAAGAATCTGTTGCAAATTTGCGGAATTACAGAACCTCAAACTTACCAAATTTGACAATTGTCGGAAAGGACCCCCTTGCGAGTTTGCTGACAAATTTGCGCGCCTGGTTTGCTAAAATCGAGATTGTCCAGTACCAATATTTCTTACTTCTTTATACGCGGGGACTATGTTGCCTCCTCGGGTTTTGGCTTTGGCCCAGAGGCCAAGACAGATAACCTGTAAATTAAATGAATTGCACTGATTTTTTGGTGAAAAGCAAATTTCAGCCTGCCCTTTTCCCTAAATGCTATTCTAAGTCTCTATTAAATTCAAAACTCGCATCAAAGTACTCTGGTGTTTTTTAAGTGCCCAGTCGAAGCTAATACAAGCCACGAGGGTTGTGCTCTATGGAAGATAGTGATTTTGTGCAAACTGCATTATCAATATATCGTTTTCGCTCACGTGACCATATTAATTTACTGAAACAAAAGGAAATATTTGCATAAAAATGGAGTTCAATTCTCCAACGATTGTTTTGGGACACCAAAATGACCGCCGTTTCTTTGTTTAGGTGCACCAATATGGCCGCCATGAGGTCACGTGAAAACGATCTGTAAACAATTTTACAGTTGGTCAGCATTAAATAACACAGGAGTCAGGTAGATTTCTGCGCCCGCAATAACGACAATCCACACAAAACCCCAAACCCCCACCGTAACCCTGACCGCTGGTCACGGAATGTACCTCACCCGATGTTATTTAATGCTAACCGTGTTGTGTTCGTGTTTTCCAGAGTCAACTGCTCCTCGTCTCCAGCTTCTAGTGGCTAAGAGGGCCAGGAGGCTCTGGGGACGGGAATAATAAATCAAAGCAATGAAACAAAAGAAGCGCCCTCTTATCGCCTTAAAAGGTCAAAGCCTCTTCGGCGTAAAAAGTACGAAAAAAAAGCTGGCATAAACGTGATCACAAATAATCATACTATGTCTTAATTCGGCTTCATGTAACCTGTATTTGGGGGGGGGGGGGGGGGGG
>BLFK01000871.1:1714652-1747152 GCA_014634185.1 Astreopora myriophthalma
GGGGGGGGAAGGGGCACTCATTTGAAGCAGCATTTGTAACTTTTTTTTAATAGTCTTAAAGGACAGCTTTGTTTAATCCACACAAAGTTTGAAATCCCATATACCGAAAGGCCTTCAAAGCGTAGCATCGTGCCCCTATCAAGTGCCGTATTTCTTGCGATAAAGTGGTGGGGGCAGCTTTTCCAAGATGGACTTCCACGGCCTCTCCACCACAACCAATGCTTTGTCGTCCGTAAATCCTGCATAGAGTAATGGCTGAAATAAAACGATGCACAATTAAAGTACAACTTTGCTCACGGAGATGGGCTCTGTAGGAGACCCTTCCTAACATCAACGTGTAAAAGAAATGGATGAAGACTAGCTTTCGGGGGATGTCTCCCACTCCCTCAACTGACAGCATGTTGTTTCTACCGTCCGTGACCGTGAAAGTGACTGCTATATCATGAGCCACCCGGCCTCGCAATATCTAAAGCAATGTACTTATCTTAGGGTTAACATCTACAATGGCGACGTCAAGAATTTTATCACAGTAACGATTAGTTGTACATCACTCATACCACTACCACCGCCACTGCTACTTTCAAAAAGGGGCTCGCAGATTTCAGTGCCTGTTTGCCTTTCTCTCCGTAGGTGTCCGTCCTTAATTTTTGAAGGTGACGGCCTCCTGTCGCCAGATATTTCCTTGACCACGTAGCATGCAACCCCATACGCAGCAGTCAGGTGAGCTCTCTCAACAACGTTGCACCGTTCTTGGCCGTAGGCCATCAGAATTGGTCTTTGCAAGAACAGAACAAAACTCACAGGTGCAATTGGTCCTTACTGATAGATCCAAACAGTCAGCTTAGTGCCTGCTTCAATAGTGCCTTTGCAAACAGTTAAGCAGGGTTGGCAGATCTCCAAGATCAATCGTGCATTGACGCACACTCGCTCCTTGTTCAGGGCGCATATTAAACTAATCAATCCGCCCTTCCACAACTAGCAAGGAAGAGGCGGCATTCAACAACGGAGGAGGGGAATTGCAAAGCTGATCTTGATTTTGGCCGAAAGCATCCGATGATCTGGGTGGATGTCTGGGTTACTGAAGACGCTGTGTCCTTCACACTCTTTCACCATTTTTTGGCGTACTGGTCACACACGTGCAACGTTGCAAAGGACCGGAGATTGCTGTTATTCATCAACTCAAGAAGGCCCGCCATTTCAGTTGGTTTCGTGCTCAAGTGCAAAACAACCCAAATTGACAGTGTGCCCTTTCACAGATCAGACACTAGGAGTGGTCACAGCTGATGATAAAGTGTTGTGAGAGGGGACGTGTGGTTTATTGTCCTCATCCAAGAAGACTAGAAAGTCGAACCATTTGCAGATGTCATTACAAAAGCAGCATTTCCTCCTCAGTTACTAAAAGAGTCTGAGTGCTGCTTTGGCCAGGATTTCAACCAACAACCTCCTGCACGGCAGTCTGGCAGATTGCTCATTTCACTCTTTCGTTAGGTAAGAACGGAGCACCTCAGGGACTCCACATCAGCTGTGGCCTTCCACGTTTTTGCTTTCAGATACCACGCAGCTGTTTACAACCTCTAATTTCACTGGATCTGGTTAGGATGCAGCTCCATCAATCACGTGGGCAGTTGTAATAGCTTTGCAGCGACACCGGTGTGGGTGTTCGAGACTAATGAACAGCGAAGATCCAAAGGAGAAGTAACCAAGTACATGGCTTTGGTTCTGCATCATATGGCGCCGATGGCTGCTGGCCATCAGTTGGTGACACTCATTGCCAAAGTCCCTTCTATTCGCCTCTTACAACATGCACAGGGCAGCAATGGTGGTGTTCTTAACCCGCCCCCCCCCTACCCGTCCCCCGAATCATCACATACTGGAACTTTCAAAGAAGTTTGAAAACGTTTCCGCTGACACCGTCATCAAACATCTAAAGCATCCTCATTTCTCCTAGGGTACTGGATGTTCACTCACGAATTCAAATTTCTTACTTTAGCAAAAAATAACGATTGACTTATATGATTTCATGAAATAATAACTAAGAAACAAAAACAAAAACAAAAACAAAAACAAAAAAAAAACAAAAGAAAAAGAAAACACAAATCTGTCACATGACCTACCCCATACTTGGGACAAACTTTGATGGCATGTTCCTGATCTTTATGTGCGCTGTCGTCATTTGTTACAAGCTTTCTTTTCAGTTGTCTCTCCAATTTTGTTTCATAAAGTACCTCATGTACATCTGGCAAAGGCTGGAAACAATATTGCAATAATCCTCAATGAATCAGTTAACTAGGGTAATCAGGGTACAAACAAAATGGGCTCGACACACAAGGGTGAGAGATGATCTGTGACACCCCCTGGCAAAACACTCTTTTCTTTTTTCTCACCCCAAATGTGCACTGGCTTTATAGGGTAACCGTTCAGGCATCTGTGACATGCAGCCCACCATTTAGGAAAGAGGTATTCACTTATGTGGGCAAGGAAGAAAGTGTATTTTCACAAAGCTGTAAAAAAGACAGAAGCTTAAATTAATAAAGGTCATAAAATTTATTTACATCTTAACGTGCATTTTGGAAACATCAGCGCCATCACTAGAGCAACAAAAAATAACAAGTGCTGAGACCGAGCTTTTGAAAAGCCTTGCACTAGCGGTTTTAGCACAGAGTATTTAACTTGCATGTCCTGCAGACAAGAAACTCAGATTCGTCATCCTCAACTGACTTCAACAACTGAACCAAAGCACAAAGCCCGTAATCAAGGGTCTTATCACCCAGCATTTTGCAGCGAACAACCTTCTGCTCCATTTGTTTGCGCTCATTTAGATGGCGTTTAGTGGAGAAAGTAAAGCGCGGTTCCAGTGTCGTCCGTATTTTTTTGCCACAGTTATTTTTTAATCGAGTTGAAGAAATGATCCTCACACTTTCTGGACAATTTAAGCAGTTGTCTCATATATACACTTGAAAAATTCAAGTGACTTCAGCGGGATTCGAAACCACGACCTCTGTGATGCCGGTGCAGTGTTCTTACCAACTGAGCTATGAAGCCACACAGTTGAGAACAGGTCAATTTGTTGGGCTCGTACTGAATGAAGAAATGATTGTGAATTATTTTATTTTCAATAAATCACTCAATCTATAGTTAAAACCACGTGCAAAGTAGATTGCGACAAAGCCATGAGGCGTGCAAAACCAAAGACTCCATTCCAGATTTCCCTAAAAACAAAGTGTTTAGAAAGTAACGAGAAAAGTTATTTCAGTTTTCCTTGCCCTGCAACATGAGCACCAGCTTTTCTCCCTTTATAAAGCTCATCCTTCAACACCGCTTGGTACTCTGACAGCCACTCTTCTTTCACTCTCTTTTTCTCTGGTGCAAGGGGATAACTGTTGTTCTCTTTGTGCAGCTCTGCGGCGTATCCAATTTCGATTTCCAGGATCCAGCCATGCTTTGCACTTTCTTTTTTTGCTGTTACCTGGCTCTCATTGGGCATCACACTCTTCCAGCTGAATCGACTCTTCCGCAGCGGCTTGCAGATTGCCCAACCATGGAGGTCGCTTGCATTTAAATACGCCATGACCATGCCTCGACTTCCTCCTTTACCATTTCAATAAATCTGTTGATGTGCTTGTCTATACTTCCCCCGTCTGGGTTCTCAAAAACTGCAGCTTCAACCTCCTCAAAATAGTGGTTCATTGTAACCAAAACACCATCTCTTTCCGTGGAAAACGTTGCTTCTAACCTGAGTGAGAGTTTAATACTGCCTATCTGCACCACCTCTCTTTGTATAGGGTCAATAATATAATTACTGATATAATATAATTGTCCTCCTCTGAAAAAACAAAACAAAACAAAAACAAAAACAAAAAAACAACAAAAACAAAAAACAATAGGTCGGGATTGTTTTGGTTCTTTTCTGGAATACTCATTCTCCAAACGTTTAGGTATTACATGGGGGGTGTCACAGATCATCATGTTTTGCCTGGGGGGTGTCACAGATCATCTCTCATCCTTGTGTGTGTGCTCGACTTCGGTCTAAAAGCCTGTGAAACTGAGGGATGACCTTAAGCTTAAAACCCTCACGAAGACAAATGGAAGGAACTGTATACTGAACACAGGGACCCCAGATACTGCACACGACCCCACCAGCTGCAAAGCTTTAAATCTTTCATCGTGGATTAATAAAAGCTATGTATGTGTGTATGCACAGGGAGGGAGACGAAAGATGTAAACTTAAAAGCAACTATGGAAAGCTACCTGAGTGAAATCCAGAAGAGTGAACATTTCATCATCTTGAAGCAGCATGATATGATGATTGCTGGGATGGAACTCAATGTTGATCACTTTACTCGGACGTGTTGTCCATTGTTTGGGCAAACCATGCTCTGAAGCTTGCCTTGACCAATCAGTAAGCTTTCCACTTAATGGCTTAAACATGTAGAGCTGTGAAAAAAAAATTGACTAATTAGTCTTAGAGACAGAGCCATTTCTGCCAAAAATACTTATTGCAAAGGTTAAACTTCTATTGGAAGTGTTAAACATCAATCGCTTGTGTTAGACACAAACCGTTGGGGCTAAAAACACCAATCGTGAGTGTTAACGTCCAGTCATTTTTGTTAACCTCACAAAAGAATCAACAGAAAACCCGAAGATCCAAAATAAAACACAAACCTTCGTCCATTCGCTAGTGTTCACTGCCAATTGTTAGCACTACTTTCCAATGGCAAGCACTGGAATATCAATTATTTATCAAAATGTCTCTTGTTCATAAGCAATCAAATTTTGTGAAAGAACCACGTTCACTTTCCCCAATTGAAAGACACCTGGACCATGAGCTTCAGGCTGTCATGACCGCCAACATATTAAAAGAAAAATCGTGAAAACGTCAGGGCATCCAGAAAACATGTAGCTTTGCATACCTGACGGTTGCAACAGATCACAGCGAGATTGTTTGTTTCAGGTTGGAATGCCATCGCTGTAACACGAGAATCCAAATGAGGTAAAGTATTCTTTAACTATGGAATAAAAGGAAAAGTACAGGAAAGCATTGTATTTTGTTTAATTGGATTGGGCTTTATATAAAATTGTTTTTTGAAAACTGCTTATTGTGTTTTACATCTTCTTCCCCCCATTCTTGCAGAAAGAGCCTCAATTTCACCATGTGTTGAGATCCGAAACTGTTTTAAACTCTCTCTTGCAGGGCTTATCCCGTTATAAAGTAGCCTGCAAGGCAGGCACTTGAAGGGGAAGTGGAATGGGGGATTTGTCGCGAAGGAATTCCAGCCTGCGATGATGTGATAGGCACACAAGGAGGAAGGGAAAGGGAATGCCTGCAAGGACACTATTGTTTGACCCATTCTTTACGCCTAGATCCTGAGCATAAAACTTGTGGTTGGTTAGAATAAAAGATGTGTCAGTAATCCACTTAATACCTTGTTCCGATTGGTAGAAGTAAGCATCACAATGATTGAGCCACTTGATTAATCAAGGAAGCATCTTCAAATAGTTTGCGGGAATTGTTGCTAGATTTGGAAACTAAAGGCCTCAAGTTCAACTTGAGAGAAGAACAGAAGACAGCAGTTAAACAACTCCTTGAAGGAAAGGATCTGCTGGTGGTTTTGCCCACTGGTAATTGTTAGTTTTACAAGTTCTCGTTAGAAGAGAACCGTTGAGTTCGAAAGCTGGCCGCGTGATACTTATTTGCCCTCTCACCAGAATTATTTGTTAAGTCGAAACCATGGCTTATCTGCTTGTAATATGAGCAATAACCTGCACAGTTTACTGGATGCAGAAGAAGGAAGTGCATATCACGGATCTTTTTAACAGAAAAGTCACTCGTCTCATTAGCCAGCTGCATTCTATCTTTGGAGGGTGGGACTAAAACTTTGTTTTCCTGCTTTAGCAATTTTCTAGTGGCATTGAACGGGTCTCTTTGATTTGAGCTATTCTCACTAATGAAGTTTGTATGAAATTGCTTCTGTGCCTCATTCATAAGATAAGTAGCATAGTTCTTTTTGCCCTTGATAATGGCGAGATAAGACAAATTCCTTGTGTGGTGCCATCTGCGTTCAGCCCTCCATCGCTCTCTCCTGGCATCACTGATATCACCCTTACACCACGGTACCAGAGGTCTAACTGTAATGGTCTGTCACCTGTGGTGCATGACGATCTAGTATCTTGGATAATGTTGTGTTGTATAAATTAACCACATCATCAAGATTATCAGGACTGTCTTGACTAAGGGCTGAACACCGCACATCATCTGAGAATGATTTAACATCAATACTGTTGGCTCTTCCGACTCTACGCTCTTCTGACTCAACCCATGGCTCTGACATGGTTCTTCCGACTCTACACTGCCAGCGTTCTCTTGAACAAACCCAAAGCATTTCGAAAGAAAGTGAAAGAGTTCACAACAGTTCTGAATGCTCATGGGGACACTGCAGACGAGTTGCGACCAGCCAGTCCAACTACCATATAAATTCCACTGAGGAAGGATTCGGTCTTAAGGGATTGCGTGAACAAATTTACCCAACATTGGGTATTGCTGGAAGCAATTTTTGCTAGATTCTAGAATACTCGTCCAGTTATAAGCATATGAATCGATTTTCAAACTTGTTTGGCAAACTTGACACTCGCTTTAAAATTACTTTCCTTCTTCGAGTGACCGACTTTCTATTTCTGGAAGAAAAACACACAGGAAACCCATCTTGCGTAGAGTCCGAGCGTTCTTGATTGGATGTTATTTGATACGGGGCTGACAGGCAGACATTTCACAGTTGTCTTATCTTTGCATATCAATAAGGAGGTGGATTGCAAGAAAGAATAGTGTCCTTGCAGCTGTTCCCTTTCCCTTCCTCCTCGCACACCCTTCACGTTATCCCTTGCCTGAATTTCTTTGTGGCTAATCGCCCCTTCCCCTTCCCCTACGAATGCCTGCCATGCAGGCTATTCACAAAGTTGATGTTGATGCCCTTTCATTATTTTACAGGTAATGATAGTGAAAACTACTGAAACTCTCTAGCATAAGTGTTTTGAGAAGTTTCCTGAGGACTTTCCCTTCCAGTGATTCGGTAAGAATAGAACAATACTTGGTATTTTGTTCAGTTAACAAATATAAGACAAAGCAAATACTGAAACACTTATCAAGTTAATATACCTTCATTTTCTTGAAATTAAATATGTTTACAGTCTGAGTAGAGTCTGAACAAGCTAACCAATGCATGTCTTTGCTAACAACAACAAGATGAATTGAAGGTGAATCTGAGGAAATACAACTGATTTGTCAATGTTCAGTGACGGACAACACAACACAAAATCACAAAGGATACAACGGTCCTGTTGCAGTAAATATGGTAACCACTGAAAATTCACCGCACAATGTGGAAACATGTTTTGGTTTACAACCCAAAGTACTGGTAATTATTCCATTGGCGTTGTGAAAAAAAGTGAATTCATTAGCAAATATAAATGGCTGAATTTAGTCCCAAAAAGGAAGTAACAAAGGATGTGTTCCCCAACAACACCAAAACTTTTAGGCCTTGTATGTCGGGTACCACAATTTGTTATGTCCTATCATTTTAAAACTAAAGACCATTCTATGCATGAAACTTTGCTCTTTGTTCTATTGAAAACATATCAAAAGACCAGCCGAATAGAATAGATGGATCACACTTTTACAAACAGCTTTTCAAGCTCAAGGGTCAAGTCACTGAAGGCTAGTCCCATTAAAACCTTTGGTTCTAAAGCTATTTAAGCACTTACCCTGCTTTGAACAACTCGGTTGGCTACATTACGGTAAGTGTGGTAATGAAAAATCAGATTGTCTGAAGTTATATCTGGAATACCGAGTCTTAAACCAACCACAAGCAAGCTTAAGGCATGATGCTGTCAGTGTTGTACATTTGAAATACATCCTTGCTTCGCTTTCGGCTTTTTGTTTAGTAATGTATGGAGCTGGCAGACAGCCTATGATTGCTGGCTGAACAACTGGAGTCATCAACCCGCTAGGCCTGAGATTTCTGTTTCTGTATCCGTTTTAACTTTAAGTGTCACTTGATTGCCAAAAAATGCCAAAGCAGGCAGTACAATTCTGGTAACATGGCTGTTTAAGACAGTCATAGCTTATCTGTAGCTGGTAGGAGATATTTCACCCTGAACAATGCGAAATTCACAGAAGTCGACAAGACTTTACTGTTGCACAGTGAATGCCCTATCTCCAAACACGACTTGTGCCCGTGACATGAGTTATTAAAGGTATAATAATCATACCCTCTTACCTTTGCTTTGACAAGGAATCCTCAAAGTGCTAACCAGGTGTGGCTCATCATCAAGATTTAGAATCTAAAGAGAAGAGAACATGCAAGAAAACACTGCATCATTTTCAGAAATCCAAAGGCACCAGGCTGCCAAGCAAACAGGGGCCATCATTCAGGACCTTAAAATAACTGAGAAGATGCTGCCTTCACATTGACAACTGCAAATGATCAGACTTTCTAGTCATCTTGCATATAGAAGATAAATCGTCGGCCATGTCTCACAACACCTGAATGTCTGTTCACTCTGCGGGATGTCAAATAAGCCATACACTGTTTGCAAAGAGTAGGAGAAAAAAAAACCTGACTAAAGTGCAATGACTCACAAACCATTGTTACTCTATGGTGTCTTCTACCTGAAGAAGGAGCCCATTGTTGTCAATACAATTGTTCACTGACTGACCTGAATCAAACCTTGAGATGTTGCAATAATCAGCTTTGCACTGTCAGTTGTAAAAATTAATTGCTTGGCTGGTGAAAGCTCCACAGGCAAAGGAAACACCTATAGTGAAAAAACAACAAAGCTTTTCAATGGAGCAACAAAGGGTATGGGGGGTAAATGTTTTTGACCACATTTTTGAATTTTAATGGTTTGGTTACATTTTTTTGGTCCAAGAAAAAAACCCCGATGGAAACAATTTTCATTGTGACATACTTAATGAAATTCAATAATTCTTATCAAAAACAAAATGAATCAATAGAGAATTTCAAGGACTTCCTGGGCCTTGACAAAGGCTTTCAAAATTCAGTAGTTTTCATTTCTGATAAACATACAGGTGTACCAACCCTGAAAGGGAACAGCTACATTGACATAAGTATTCCTTACTTTTGCCACTGCCATATGGCATTTCTCATCTGTCGCCTAAAACATGACAAGAAATAACATCAAAGGCTACACAATGCTGTTTCAAAACACCGTTCATACGTGTATATGTGTCATGTGTTATGAACAGCAAGTACATAGCAAATCATTTGAACATCACTTACCACATTCAATTTAAAAAGGCTAACATGATGCACATCAGAAAATGCTGCCCAACGTGCACAAGGAGAAATAGCACTGCACACAATATGATAATCACCCTATAAACACAGTGAAAGGAAAATCATTTGCACAACACAAATCTTAAACAAAAGAGGGTGAATTTTAAGCACAGTGATTGAATGAAATGATGAATTTATCAATAGTCATGCAGGCACACCCAGAAGAAAATCTAATTGCTCCACCACTCAGCTACAGGAGACTTGTGGGAGCAAGGCCATTCAACTAGGTTCTGGAGACAAGAAAAAATGATATGTCACAACGGTGGCATTCTAGCAGATGTAGTAAATCTGACCTTATGATAGCAAAGTTAAAGACCAACATTTCAGTCCTAGCAGTATGCAGGACTTTCGTCACCAGAACCTAGCAATAAAGCGGCAAACTAGGGATGTGCAACCACAACTTCGGGAGACCCAATAAATTGACTGATCATTTAACTCCTTGTTCTCTTCAATCATCACAATACCTTCTTTTTAATTTCAATAACATGAACTGGTGATTTTGCTGAGGTTGTGCTTCTGTCAACTGTCAATGAAGATAACAGTCACACACAGGTAAGACATTACAGCATTATGAATGCCTCCAAGATAGATTTTCTTGCTCATTATTTTGTACTGTCCATCAAAATGAGTAATGTTTTAGATTTTGTCAGTCGTTCAAGACCTGGCCAAACAATAAATGTTGGATGATCTAAAATGCTGGCTGCATGATCCAACACCGAAAATTAGGTGGTGGCCAAATGATATCAGACATCCATTCAGCATGTTTGATCAAACATGCACAGGGTTGTTGGTAAGGATACTTCCCAGCATATACCATGTTGTACCATATCATGTGCAGATGTTTTGAGCATCCACTAATAAAGGGAAATTGAGCATTGTTAATAGTGTTGACAGGTTGCTCATGTTTTCCTTAGGCATGATAATTTGGGCTTTGCCCGTGAGGAACCTTTGATGAGTATCAGCTGATTTTTGTATCCACTATGTACGATAATTATTTTTATCAAAAGATTAAGCTTACTTTCTTTGAATGTTTTGTACGTCGTGTGCAGTTTTCAATTGTAATAAACCTCAGCTAAATTACCGCCTATATGCAGATGACACACAGCTCTATATGGCAATTAAACCAAAGAAGTGAATGTGACTATTGAACGTGTTGTGTTAGCTGTGTGGCTGATATAAGTAGTTGGATGGGACAGAATGACTTACAGCTGAACCAAGACAAGATTGATACCCTACTCTGGTAATGAATTCTAAGTTTTGCAGTGAACCTGAATGGATATCCATCACCAAGAAAGTCACAAGCCTTAGTATTATCGTTGACGAGCATATGACCTTGAATCATTGCAATCACCTTTATTTTGAATTACCTATGGATAAAGTTAAGAGGCTTCAACAACTTCATACATTGCATACAATTTGATGCCCAAAATTCTGGAAATTTCATTTCTGAGCTTCCATATTTCAAAATTGTGGGCCCTTACGGACTCTCTATTTGTCATTGCTACGGACTCTCTATTTGTCATTGCTGCATACTTAAGGTTGGGCAGATGCATGCTTTGTGGTTCAATTTTTTTCTGGCTCAAAATTTTTTAGAACCAGCTTAAAATTTTTACACTGGTTTGATTATTTTAAACCATTTTAATTTTTTTTAAATAGGTCATTTTGAAAAAGTTTTTTCTATGGTCTGTGTTCTACATTTCAGTCATCAGAATTGTTACTCAGGGTGCTTGACAAATATTATTTTATACACATATTATGGACTGATTTTAATGATTAGGCTTAATGTGTTTATTCTACCAAATTTGGTCACAACATGTGCACAGGTGTTAACAATTTCTTCAATTTTTCTCAAAAGAAGGTTTGAATGCAGAGGTGATATCTTGTCCACATGATCAGTTTCAATGGAAACTATATCTCGAACTTGAAATTTTTTTCCTAGATTCATTTTTTCTGTGTTCGTTTGATCATTTGATTATTGTACTTTTCTTGATCTTCCATTATTTTTTGTTGCTTTTTGAGTTGTTCCCCTTGAACTTCATCCTCTTTTTAACTATTCATGTTGTTCTGATCTCTTTCATCATGTGCCTCTTGATCATTCCCAGAATTAGCAGAATGAAAGACTTCTCTGTTGGCCTTCATGCCATAGACAGCTTCATATCGACTCATTTTTAGTGCTCTATGGTAGCTTGTTTCTAGTGTAAGCTGCTTCTTGTACTTTTTCACACCATTTCTTAAGATTTCTGGAAGAGGTGCTCATTATGAAGGCTTTTATGTCCTCTTTCCGTGATCTATTAGATCTTTCAACTTAACCTTGAGTTGTAGGAGTTCGTGGAGAACCATGAGCAATTTGAATGCAATTTTCTTGACAAAAGGCCTTCATCTTTTTGTTTGCAAATTCTTTTCCGTTGTCTGTTCGGATTTTTTTGGAAAGCCTTAGTGAAGTGGTAGTATGTGAATGCTCTCAGTACCTCATCCACAGATTTGTCTGTTCGTGTAGAACCGTGAACATACTTTACACGATGATCCGTAATGTTCATTACCCAGGTGTGTTTATGGGTACAATCACAAGCACAGTTATGGAAGTCCATTACATCTATCTTGAGGAGAGAAAGAAATGTTGGAGATTGGTTAGGTTTACTAACACAGCACGACTCGGAATTGACTGCTGCTCTGCATGAATTGGGCAAAGGGCAAAAAACATTGCTATCACTTTCACAATGACTTCAGAATAGTTGTTGTTGATCCATTTGGAAGTGTGTCGCCCGCGATGAGCAGTGCGACTGTGAGCGAGAGATAACACTTCATAAAGCTCCCTTTTAGTTCATACTTTTCTCTTGTTTGGAGTTATTGCTGAGCCATCTGAGTAAGCCCACTTCTTTCTGGTGATGGTTGATGTTTGCCACTTTGACATCATCACTTCTTCCGACTCAACTCTGAGCTGCTTCTCGGTCTGGTATTTTAGGAAAGCTTTTGCTTTATTGTAAAAGGCATCCTTGATAAAAATTGTTATATGTGATTCCATTTTAGCTTGTTTGCTTTTTAATGCAGCTAAGAGTTGGTCAAATATTTCCCTTGCTATGCATGGTCCAGTCGACGCTTCAGCCATGTTTCACCGGAATTGGTAAGTACTTGGTGTAGGCACCCATATAGTGGTCCGGGCAGTTAAAGTATCTAAACATCCATAGCCTTACTTAGACATCCTTACACATCCTTACCCAAACTTAGCTGTACTTAGACATCCTTACACATCCTTACCCATACTTAGCTGTACTTAGACATCCTTACGCGTCCTTAGCCATACTTAGACATCCTTACACATCCTTACCCATACTTAGCTGTACTTAGACATCATTACACATCCTTAGCCGTACTTAGGCGTACTTAGACATCCTTACCCATACTTAGCCGTACTTAGACATCCTTAGCTGTACTAACACATCCGTACACATCCTTAGCTGTACTTAGACATCCTTAGCTGTACTAAGACATCCTTAGACATCCTTAGCTGTACTTAGACATCCTTGGCCATCCTTAGCTGTACTTAGACATCCTTAGCTGTACTTAGACATCCTTAGCCATCCTTAGCTGTACTAAGACATCCTTAGACATCCTTAGCTGTACTTAGACATCCTTAGCTGCACTAAGACATCCTTACACATCCTTAGCTGTACTTAGACATCCTTAGACTTCCTTAGCTGTACTTAGACATCCTTAGCCATCCTTAGCTGTACTTAGACATCCTTAGCCATCCTTAGCTGTACTTAGACATCCTTAGCTGTACTTAGCCATCCTTAGCTGTACTTAGACATCCTTAGCTGTACTTAGACATCCTTAGCTGTACTAAGACATCGTTAGACATCCTTAGCCATCCTTAGCTGTACTTAGCCATCCTTTGCTGTACTTAGACATCCTTAGCTGTACTAAGACATCCTTAACTGTACTTAGACATCCTTAGCCATCCTTAGCTGTACTAAGACATCCTTAGCCATCCTTAGCCGTATTTAGACATCCTTAGCCCTACTTAGACATCCTTAGCCCTACTTAGACATCCTTAGCCATCCTTAGCCCTACTTAGACATCCTTAGCCATCCTTAGCCGTACTTAGACATCCTTAGCCATCCTTAGCTGTACTAAGACATCCTTAGACATCCTTAGCTGTACTTAGACATCCTTAGCTGTACTAAGACATCCTTAGACATCCTTAGCTGTACTTAGACATCCTTAGCTGTACTTAGACATCCTTAGCCATCCTTAGCTGTACTTAGACATCCTTAGCTGTACTAAGACATCCTTAGACATCCTTAGCTGTACTTAGCGGACATCTTAAACTGTACTTAGTCATTCTTAGAAATCCTTAGCCGTACTTAAACATCCTAGTTGCGAATGATTTCTATAGAACATCTAGGAAACCAAATAAAGTTACTTGTAGAATTCGCTTTATTTCTCTCTTCTCCTCTCTTAGATAGATCTTTGTCTCGCCATTGATTTTCTTATAGACAATATCAACGTTTTATCCGGAGTCGTAGTATCAATTGGTTGGGATATCCGTCTATGGGCACTACTAGTGCTCCTTTATTGGCTCATCTGTTCCTTCACACTTTCGAGTATGATTTCATGATTACGTTTATGAACGTATTTTTCATGTTAATTCTTTTCACCCCTAAAATGCCGTGCCCCTATTTTTAACCACACCCCAAAACATGTGACCGTCCCGATGAAAAGGATGCTTAGCTGAAAAGCATTTCAAGGGCGTTTGGGTTTGAAATGTTTTTGAATGGCCGTTTGAAACTTGAGTATGGTGTTTATCAGTGTTTGAAATGCAATCCTGTGTTACATCTGTCAACAACCTCAATACAAGTCATTATCATTACCGAAAAAGCAAAATAATTATTCCTATGTTAACAGGCAGTATGTTGGAAAATGTCATCTGCCAGCTTGGATAACGTGCTATCTACAGCACTTTTTCGGCCCTTTTAATAGTTGAAGGGTCCAGTGGAATTTTCATCATGGAAACCGCCATAGTCTGTGCTTTGTTTCTGCGTTTCCAGTGGCATTACAATGCATGAAATTATATTACAAAAGTATTTGAGTCGCACCCTTGCATCGACCGTTATAAAGCAACAATTCAATTTTCGTTTTAAGTCCGCGGTCCATGGACACGAAGTTCGAATTGTGATATTTACCAACAGTTCATGGTCCAAATGACATAAGCTTACAGCTTACCTTTTTCCACAAGTGAAACAAAGTACGGCGTCGATTGTAAGCTAACGTTCAAATTCCATTCCTCTTTCCGTTACTTTTGCTATCCAATCACTTTCTATTTTGTTCAAAAAGAACTTATTCAATAGCAATCACACAGACAAGACACATCACAAAGACAGCCAACACATGGCCTATTTCAGAACACATACTGCAGAGTAGTCTTGAATACAAAGCGGCAGTCACCATAAAGTCTGATCTGTTCCAAATTCTTTAGCTGAGTGTGTAAGATTTTTCCGCACACAAAACTGAATAAGCAGGTTTTTCATGCAAAGGCCAAGATAACATTTAAAAGAAGAAAACTTTCGCCCTTCATCAAAGTTAAAGTGTAAAATATTTCATCGTTAGAGCCTTTAGAAAAGCAAACATTGGGATAAAAAAGAACTACTTCTGTGACAAGGACCACGTTACTGAAGCAAAGTGTAACGTGACACCACTGTTGATGGATTGTGTAGGCAACCTCTGCAGATACATGCAAGCTTTAATATGTGAAAAACGGTGCACAGGCTTGACTTGGAGTTTACTTTTTCCAGAAAAAAATTCTGGAAGTTAATGTGAGCATTTATGATCTGCCTTCGAAAAGAAGATCACTTTGCACTGAAGTTAGTGCACATGCACGACCAAAATTCGATATTTCTTGCAGCCAGGCTTCCACTAGTTGTCGAAACTGTTCAATTTTATTCTATTATTATTATTATTCTATGAGTACTGCATTTGTTACTTTTCATTGGTTTCATTCTATGATGGACAAACGCAGCGTTTAATGTGCTGAATGTGCGTTTAGCCCAGACAAGGTAACAACAGTGCATATCCACAGTTCAATATATGATTCACTTCATATACCATTTCATCAGTGCAACATTTATGAATAGGTTTTGTAATGCCGTGCACACAATACATATAGATAAATCTTACAGTTTGTCACACCTGCTTTCTCTTGAGGGAGTGCTTTCGCTCATTTGGATCCTGAAAACTTGAGTTTTGTTTTATCTTTTGGAACATTTTGAAAACCATTAAATTCATTTTTGAAGTAAGTTTTCTAACCACATGGATTTAAGGTTAATCCGTTCTGCATAACTTGAAACTTCTGTGACCTCCAGCGATTGTTGATAATCATTCAATAATTATGCACATGTTAATTACGTGTTTCAAACACAAATGAAACATCACTTGTGTTCGAAAAGTGATCAAACGCTATTATTTCTGACAGAGTTAACCACTTTTCAAACCATTTGAAATGGTTTGAAAAGTGTTTAAATTTGTTTCAAACGCCGTTTTCAAACATGATTGCAAAAAATGGTCCAAGCATCCTTTTCATATGGATGGTCACATATCCCTTTTCAGACAGTGATTAAAAAAAACTGGTTAAAAAGATGGACTGGTTCCAGAAAATTGAACTGGTTTGGAAAAAATTGAACCAGAGAAAAAAATTGAACTACAATGCATACTTCAAATCCCATGGACAACTCTGCAGTGTGCAAGACAACTAAATCCAGATTTTTTAAAAAAGAAAACCATTATAATTGTTTGAAAACAACACTTGAATCTTTGAAATGAAAGTACATATCATCAGTTACAGTATTAAAATTAATAAAACGAATTTGGCACAGATCACCTGTCTGTTCAAGTTGCCAGAACTGCAGGCTACTTGACATTTGATACATCAGGACATTTGCTGCTGGTGCCAAAAATACAACTGGACTCTAAAAAAGAACATGAATACCGATGGTCAGGCAGTACTCCACATCGTCAATATAGTGTACATGTAACTGCTCTCTACAAGTTCAAACTGAAGAAACCAAATTCAGTTGGTCTTTACAAAACTGCTTAAGATGCTTTGAAATTAAGCAAAGAAATTCTTCGGCAATTTTCCATGATATGACTTCACCCTAAAAGTCAAATAATTAATTTGATCAGACATTACAGACTCTTGCTTACAAGATTCGGCCATTTTTATATACATACTTACATGTGGAAATGGTGGGACCCTTCTGTTCACTGATCTCCCAAACTCTTTTATGGAATACAGCACAAGGTTAGGGTCTAGACCTGGGTTGGATTGTGAATAACTAATCTTTAATATATTACACTTCTAAAAGTCCATGGTCTTAAACCCGGGACAGGCACATGTATGTGAAGCAAATTGAAGTGCTCCTTTTGAGTCACAATTTTCCCTCTTTTGACACTGACCTCATTTCATGCCTAGTTGTTCATTTGTGACCTCGGATCACTTTGACAGGAATTAAAAACATGTCACCGCACACCAATTTCCTGGATAACAAACTATGCACTGCACAAAAAACACTGTCTTGAAAACATCTCGGACATCACCAACAGTCCAAATCATCTTACAGCAGTCCTCAAAATTAGCAACCAGATTGGCAACCACTTTTTCGAAAAATTAAGAGGCTGGTTGTCCAAGAAAAAAAAAAAAGGAACAATCCAGCCAAAAGAGGAAATGGATTAATCATAATCAACACCTGATACACATACGTGATTGTTGTCTGATGTTAGTGCATATCGAGAAAACTTAATGGCAATGAATAATAAATTTGTTGTTCCTACTTTTTCCCAATGTTATCAGCAAACTTTACAAAACATATAGTCAGGAAAGAAAATACAGTACTGCTCAAAAATAAGTTACTAGTCTCACCTTGTTTCTCTTTGAGACAAGAGTCTTGTCTCAAGAATCACTGAAGAAAAGTCTGATTCTTCAACGGCTGTCAGTTTAGTTTTTTCGTGAAATGTTCTGATGAACGACTAACGATTGCTAATGATGACTGATGGCTGATTAATGGATGAGTAACTTTTTCGGCCATTTAACAGATAAGCATTAGTGTACGTTTTTCCGTGTGATGTCACAAATGCACGCTTTATTTTGTTTGTTAGTCAAACATGTTGAGAAGAATTGGAAAGTTGACACTCAAAGTGAGAACTTACAGGGTTTGTTTAGCACTCTTGAGTGATGGGTGACACAAGATGATGGGTGAGACAAGATGATGGGTGAGACAAGATCTCTCAAGACGAGACTCTCACCTCTCGAGACCAGAGTCTCATCTCATGGTGATCAAGAACAAAGACACCATTTTAAATGTGACCCAGACTTTCCTGGGACACAATAAGAACTACGGGATATTCAAATACAAACAGATTACAGATTCCTTCCAACACAGCTGTAAATATACATGTAGGGGGTAGAAATGTTACCAATATTGTTCTTAAATTTTTGATGTCCTTTTTGTTTGTCCTCAATTAGCAGTACAGAATACAAGTCTTTTGTTTCACAAATTAAAAAAACGTGGGATTTTCTGAGCAGTGGATAGCTGCTGCTTCAGACGAAAATGCACTAAGAAGAAAATAAATAGCTTTTGTGTGCACTTAAATGTGCAGAGTGTTCTAATGGACCAACAAGGAATCATCAGGGCAATCAAATTCACTGGTTTGGCTGCCCGGTTTTGGAAATAGGGACGACCTGGAATCTATTTTAATTTCGAGCACTGTTACAGCTGTCAGTCTTGAATTTTGTCTTGATAAAATAATATTATGCATTGCTAGTTAAGCTCACCTCCAGAGATCAAAAACATTTCACTTCCATTGAGAGCAGCTAGGCAACGAACATCTTGTGAAAGCATGCGTTCTGATGCTGCTTTGACCCATGTGGAAACACCATCCTATATAGTCAGATTTCTCCATATTAGAAGCTGATTAGAAAACCTCACAATTCTCAAACAGTAAAATAGATTGACTCTGTTCTCATAGACACCAGCATATACCAAAGGGCTAATGCCAGTCTGTTTGGATACAACTGAGATAAGGTAGGATACCAGTACACATGTATGTTAAAATGAAAAGTCTGCAAACATGATTTTGTATTTACCTTGCTACTAATCTGTCGAAATTGAACAATCTTACTGTCCACTCCACCACTGAAAACCATGTTTTCCTCCTGATGAAAAGAAGAATTGATGCTTAATAACCTCACACATTATGTTGTTATTGACCGAGGTATGGTGATCTAACCATAAAAGATTAATTCAAGTGACCAACCTAACATTCATTAACTAAATATTAGAAACTGAGGCATGTCACTTCCTGGTAACTATTCAAATACAAACCTCATTCAGACAAACAGCAAGTACATCTGCCAAATGTGCTTTGAAACTCTAAAAAGATAACAAATCAAATCATTCTCATTACAAATTCAGCCGCAAAATCCATCCATCAAGTAACATAAATAATGCAGCTGGCAGAGAACATGATTTAACTGGTATCATTTGAAAGGAGCTAAATGTCTGAGGCTTCATTCAAATGGATGCTTTCTGGAATAAGAAAAATATAGTAACAATTGTTGAAAGCCACTGGATTTACCACAATGCAATGACTTGAGTATAATATGCTACCCACTGCAGGGCTCAAAGTTTATTTTTGGCTTTGGGAGCACTTGTGCGACCAGGTGTAAACCTTTAGGTGCATGGCCGAAATTTTAAGCACAGAAATTTTAGGTGCAGAAATTTTAGGCGCACAGCTTCAAATACTTGGAGCACCTACTCCAAAAGAATACTTAATTAACGCTCCAAAAAGAGCGACTCAGGCTTCGTGTTGCAATGTTGGCCTATTCCAGCAGTATTGAACACAACGAAAACAAATAAAAGAATCAGGATATTTCACAACGTATGTTAGTATAGTCAGGTAAGTAAGCACTAGAGATGTCGCACTGTATTTTGGCTCTTAAGGCGCAGTGGTGCGACCACAGATGATTTTTTAGGCGCACAACCAAAACTCTGGTTGCATATTACCTGAAACTGGAAATCTAGGGGCTACAGGCCATCCCCATCATTTGTTTCCAGAATAGGTTCAATTAAGTGTGGCCTTCTGTATACAGAGAAGGGGTTACCAAGCTGAGAACATCTTGGTTGAGAGTACACCTTACAACACCTTTAGCTCCCTAATTAAAGTAATTGTTTGCCTTTTCCACCTGTAACAGTGTTCCATGTACACCATCCCAAAATTGAGTATTCCCAAGGGAATCACCTGTGATAATCACAAAGTTTCTGAAAGAAAACAGCAATCAACCTGAAAGATAAGCTGCAAATTCACAAGGTGACATAAATCATTTAAAGTGTCAATCCATGGGCACAGTAATAGAGCAAATACAATGTTGAAGCCTTGCCTGTCTCACGTGTAGAAAAGAATGACTATGATAATCCAAGACCTTATGGGCCGAATAACACATAAATTAAGTGTCCATTTCAGAGAACTGTTTGTTCATAGAGACTGGTCTGTTTGGTTGTGCTGACAATTGTCAATATCATAACATAGCACAACATAACATAAATAGAGGTTGTTACATGGTGAAGAGAATATACAGCATGAATTTCATGCTCAAGTGGCAATAACATTATGTCACAGACTTTGAGCAATGGTACAAATTATGTATATACTAGATGTCTCTCAGCATTAAACAAGAGGCTACAGGTAGCCTATACTCTAGCCTCTCTTTTAGCCAATTTCCGATTCAAAGGTCATTCAGTGTCATTAATTTTATGGTAGAAGGTTAATAGGAAAATAGTTGGTAGCCTGGAAACTGTTCAGAGAAACATTCCCCAACAATAGTGATAACATCAACAAAACTCCAATTGTGGAATCGACTTTGTTGTATGCACCTAAAATGTTACAATATGCATTGATTTGATTCAAAATTGGGAAACGGGTGCTTGACAAGTTTTTGCGATTGTATTTCCAAGACATTTCATCCGTGGTACTTGTACAATGAAAAGAAAGTACCTGGCTGAAGACGGCTGACTGGTCATATAATACAACCGGATATGACGTATGCCGAAGAAGGAGTAATCGTTTCCGGTCACGTAAGGATGCTGCTCATAGGTGTCTTTCCCCTTATGATGTGATGTTGGCCCGATAGGCTAGTGGTCATCGCTACCGCCTCGGATACATGCACTTGTAGAAAAGTTTCTTTCCGCAGAGCATTAAAAGTATCATAGATAGTAATCGATATAATTGATTGACATTACTACGCATGAGCAGGAAAATCACAATGCGAAAAAAAAATTCACACATGAAAACATAACTAGAGTAACTAGATTTCATCAGTTAAAACATAATTTCAAGTAAATGGTTACCTTGTTATGCATATGGCCCATATTAGAGTGCTTCTGGACTGAAATTCGTCCATGGTGATTCGTAAACTGCAGTGTCCTAGTTCAATAACATAACATCAGTTAGAATGTGAACAACTACACTGTACATCAACCAAAAATATGTATGTGCAACTGTAGTTCAGGCTTATGTTGTCATTAACATGCTGCAAAATCTTTCTTCCAGGTACAGTCCAACCTCCATTTGGTCCCAAGGATTCTAATCCAGTAAAAGTCTCTTAGGCTCTTGGGGGAGCAGGGACGATAAAGTGATGAGGATGTTCCCCTTCCAGCAAATTGTCAGCATCACATGTGGGTTCAGATTGTTAGTGTTTGCTGGCTCTGTACTCTGCTATGATTATTTTAATTTCTAAAGCACCTATAATTAGTGCCCCAGCCTCAAATACCTTGACACTTAATAGTGCAGGTAAAGGGAACGACTATTGCTATCCTGTAAGTGGACAACTCTCATAAGCTGAAAACTGTACTTGGTCCTGGTGGCATTCCCATACAGGGGGTTCAATTCATTCTTGAGTTTAAGACTTCAATTGGTAGAATTGGCCAGTTACCCTTCTTAGAAAGTGAACCAGAAACTTGCATGAAGCATCTTTGAATTAGAACAAAAGAAATCAACTCAGCATCGCCTTGTGGCTCACCTATTATTTTACCGGTACTTGTACAAGTAATTACATCATTCTTGATGTTTAAGCTCTGAGTTAATGCCACAAACATGGAACTAGGTTACATGCACCTAGCCTGTACACTTAGGTTGATTTAAAATGTGCAATATGATATGCTTTTATATGATTTTTGGTTTTCACTAAGCCCTTAAAATGTATCTGTATGAAAATTAGGCAATTGAAAAGACAAGATCCAAAACATGCCTTAAAACGAGGGTGAGGGTAAGATCAAGGGTAAGGGTAAGGGTGAGGGGAGGAGTGCTGTGAAGATAAGACAGGTCTTCCCTCGCCCTCATTCTAGCAACGTCAGATGCGAAACTCAACATAAATATTAACAATCTATTAACAGAGCAAATTCATACCAGATGTAACATTGTAGACTCTGACTGTACTGTCAGAAGCTCCTGTTACCAATGTAACACCATTTTGGTGCCAACTGACACACAACACTCTCCCTGAACAAGGAAATAAAAAAGCTAATAAGTTCAGTTCCCTACAAAACAGTTGACAGTACAGCTGCCCCCGCTATAAAGTATTGTGGCATGCAGGATTCAATGTGCTGGGGGCCCAGGTAGTACAATGGTATTTACAAAGAGAGCAGCATTAGCATAAACCAACTGATGTCAAAGTGGGGAGGGGAGAAATCAGTGTTGATAACATTGCATGACTGACTTCACCAAATGGAAATGTATTTTTGGTAGAATCTCATGGCCTTTTTATAATTGATATCCAGATATTCCTTTATCAGGGGTTGGAAAGTCTACAACGCATCCCACATGAACACCTGAAAGTGTCTTGTTGAGATAAAGATGCATCTGGATTATTGTTATTGCAGAGATCAAATGCCCAACTGAAAAGTAAAAAACAGGAACTCTTAAAATATTACCTTATGAACGAACTGAAATGCTATTATTAATGATGTGTACATCAAGTGAAATATCTGTGTAGAAAATGCGTCTGGTAAAAAAAACACAATCTGTAGATTTTGGGAGTATTTAGAATCAGCAACAATGCAGCAGCTGCTGACAGGGCCTTGCATTTTACAATGACTTTCCTATGTTGTGATATTTGAAAGTCTACCTGCATGATGAAAGAACTGAAACTTAGATTGAGTAAAATAGCCATGACAAATCCTTTCTGGTAGCTATGTTTGGGTAGCCATGTTGGTTTCTGGCAGCCATGTTCCCTTATGAAGGACACCAACATGGTGTCTCCATACTAAACTCTATAGTTTTGAGTGGTTCATGCCAAATAAATCAGGCCTGAGACTTCTATAATATCTCAATTTCTTGACTCTATTTTAGAGACGTAAAACTAAATTTGTGTGACATGAAAACAGAGAAAACTGTTGCAAGCCGTAAAATTTCAATATTTTCAATATTGTAGGATATTTCAATATTGTAGGAATCACTGTTTATCTTCAGTCGTTTTCTAGGCAACACTTGTTTGTCTGTGGGCTGTAAACATTACATACTAGTTATGCAACGATTTTCTCATGGTATACCATGGAAGTGACTTGTGGGATATTCCATGGTATGCCACGAGAAAATCATAGAAAATACAGTGGCCAACACAATCAATTGAGACACATGCATAGACTTCATTTTCAGTGCCTTTCAACTGGCTTTCTATTGTCCACGATCTTGATGCTTTAAAAACTCTTTTAAAATGTTTATTAACTTAAAAATTCATGACACAGAATACAAAGAATGCAGGTCATATAAAGTTATTATTGTCAAATGCTTGCAAAATTCATTCTGCGTTCGAAACTTTAAGGCCAAGCAAAAGTACAGAAAATTTCATAACTCTCACAAAAATTAATGTTAGTGTTAATTAATGATGAATAAGATCTCAGTGCACAATGGAAAAGTTGGGTGCAATACCATCGAATGTATGACAGCATTCCTGTGTTCTGATTGGCTTTATTTTCTGTGGCATGGTATAAATAGTATTACGTATATGGTCGACGAGCAATCAAGTTTTGTGCACTGGATTTGGAGCTTTTCGTGTACTAGAAAATATCAAGTGTTTTAATAAATAAACAAGATTCATAGGTGGGGAACCCCCCTATGAAAGTGCATCTAAAGGTTGAGGTTGAAATGACAACCCTGTGATGTCACGGGTGATGTAGCAAGCTCGCAAAACTTGTAAAGCACTGAGTCTTTGGGCAAATAATACCTTCCTACCACAGAACTTAATGGCAAGGCATCACTCACTGTCCCTCAGATTATTCGTATTGTGCATCCATTACTTCTCTCATAATCAGCCCACCTGGATTTAGGCAGCCCCTAGTAGTGTAACTTTGTCCTCAACCACAAGGGTAAGTGTGTGGTTTCGGGGATGCAGCATGGTTAAAGCACATTGTTGGTCCAGGAACATCTGCCTACTGGAAGAAGTCACAGTGGTCTTGGCAACAGGTGAAGATGTGACTAGAGTTCCAAGCAGTAACATGTGTGGGGTCCGATGTGAATGTCTGGGTCCAAGCTCTTTTACGAAGAAGGGAAGCGGTTGCTGGCTTGTTGTTTGTCCAGCCAGATGGGACTGGGTTTGATTAATTATGGCATGTGGGCCCACCCCTTCTTGGAGACAAGGAGTGGTGGAGAAGCAGGTTATGGAAGGGGCATCGTAGCACAGCTGGGGGTGCTTGGCATTCCTTTAGCACTTCTCTTGTAGGATGGGAGTGGCTCTGGCAAGGGTCATGCTGGCAGGGTCACTGGTTGAAGCTCTCCCATGTCCTTGTGACTGGTGATGTTGGGTAGCATTCAAGTCCAAACATTTTCCACTTTGACAATTTTGGCAAGTTGTTTTATTTTTTGCTCCCTTTGCCGTGAAGGCAATGGAGGTCTCATTAATGTCAGCCATGACAGAAAAGTCACGAAACTGTGTAACATGTTATCTTATGATCACCCTGATCACCCTGTTTCAGGGGATGACCTCATCATGGAGGGAAATGCTTGGTGAAAAAAAGACATACGATCTCATGGCTAGCTGTAAAGACTACTACATCCATTTGAAACTCATTAAGAGGGAATGTTCACCAAGACCAAACAAAATCAGAAATAGCTTGCACATGATGAAAAATCAAAATCATTGATTACTAACGTTGCAATTTGTGAAGAGGTAGCAGGGTTCTGAAAACATACCCTTCTACCGTTTGGAACATTTATCACAACCGCCTTGGAAAGCATCTGCCACATCATAAAATGTTGGCTACTTTACCGATTCTGGCAATCTTTATCCTATTTATACATTCAGTTTACATCTCAGCTATCATTTCACTCCTCCCTTTCACTTGTATAGTCAGTTAAATATGATAAACTTGTTCTATTCTCACTGGCTAAGAGAAGGTATATTAACTCAAGAGACCCAGAGAGGCAGTTTCAGGTAATGAGGTGCAGAACAAGAGGCAAAATGGAGTGCAAGGGATTCCACACTGAAATAAGAAAAAATAAATGCAGTAAAGATCACACAATTTTTGCATAAATCTTATTTAATAATTGATCACATGATTTTTGGCACGCAATTTGGAGCTAAAGTGATGTTTCAAGAAGCTTGTTGTCTGAAGATTGGCTGGGATGACAAGTTGGACGGTAAAGTTAGGCAGGGTGTTGAAGATTGGATAAAGGGTCTCATCAATTGTCGGAGTATTGTCATTCAACGCTGTATTTATGATCGAATCCACAAAGAAGTAGTGGAGCACTGGCTACATGGTTTTGCTGATTCCAGTGAGAGAGCCTCCTGTGGTGTGGTGTACTTTGTGTATACAACCAGTGTGGGAATGTATGTTAAAATGTTGACTTCAAAGACACGACTTGCACCCCAGAAAGAGTTATCAATTCCAAGGCTTGAGCTCATGGTAGCACTCGTTCTGGTGAAGCTTACGGTTAGTGTAGAGACTGCCCTTGCTTCCGAGGTCAAGGTGAGACGTTGAAAACTTTGGTCGGACAGTAAGACAGCTTTATTCTGGATTATGAACAGAGGAGAATGGAAGTGGTTTGTAAGGTACTATGTGAATGAAGTCTTGAAGATGAGTGAGAAAGGTGACTGGAGGTATTGCCCAAGTCAAGAGAAGCCAGAAGACATTGGCTCAAGGGGAACGTCTGCATTATATCTGAAGCAGAGTGCATCGTGGTGGCAGGGTCCTCCATGGTTAGCAGGGTTGGAGGATAATTGGCCTCCAGAGAATTGGATTTTACCCACCGCCTAGAGTCAGAGAGAAGAGAAGAAAGCCAATGTCATCATGGGGGATATAGCAAGAATAACTGAGATCGCCAAATACAGTTGCATGAGCATGCTTTTCAGGGTAACGGCATGGATCAAACGCTTTTGCTCCAATGTGGGTAAGAAGACAAAGTCAGAAAGGAAGTGTGGAACACTCTCTTCAAAGGAGTTGGCTCAAGCAGAAATTGACTGGATAAGGGCTGTACAAAGAGAATTAAAGCAGCAGGGGAACTATAAACAGCTTGTCAGCAAGTTTGGTCTGTCTGAATTAAAAGGGATTGTTGAGGTGTAAGGGACGACTGGATTATTCAGACCTGCCAACGGAAGCAAAGGAGCCAATGATTTTACCCAGAGAACACCAACTGACACATTTGCAGATTCAAAGATGTCACAAGAATGTCCTGCATAGTGGAGTGAAGAGCACTCTCACAGAATTGTGCACCAAATTCTGGGTTCCTAAGGGAAGGGAAGAGGAGAAAAAGGTGCTGAATCAATGCGTGACATGCAAGAAATTGGAGGGAACAGCTTTTGATTGACCTCCATTCTCAAACTTGCCAGAATTCAGGGTCAACCCAGAGCCACCCTTCTTGAAAGTGGGATTAGATTTTGCTGGAACATTCTTTGTGAAAGGGAGAGGTAGACAAATGAGGAAGGTTTATGTTGCTCTGTTTTCATGCTGTGTTACTAGGGCACCACACTTGGATTTAGTAGAAGTTCTCTCAACACCAAACTTTCTCAGATGTGGAAGTTCACAGCACAAAGAGGGACCCCAGTCTTGATGGTGTCTCACAATGCAAAAACATTTAAAGCAACAATAAGACACCTGGAGGCGCTCAGGTGAGATGTCTTGATCGAAGAATGGCTTCAACAGTTACTGTTAATACGAACAAATAAACTTAAATAGAAATGCTTATGTCAACATTCTCTACAGCATCAAAAAACAGTGTTGCTTGTACTATTTAAAAAATGATGCCACAAAGCAAATTAAATAATGACAGTTTGCCCACAGGCAGTCCAAGCTCAAAATGAGAAAGCGGCAGATGTACGCAACCTTTGCCCTACTGAGCATTAAGTGTTGTGTTACAACAGCATGAATTACAAGACTTTGCATGCGAAAGAAATTGGCTCAGTTCTCTTTAAAAGACCGAAATTGCTATGCATCACTTTTACTTCTCTACTTCTCGAGTTGATCTGTAATGATTTTGGCTAGTTTTCTATCTCAGCTCCCGCCACCTACCCAATCACTTTCACCTACCAAATTTTGAAAGTTGACCATTGGCTTGGCTTATGCACTTAACAATAATCTGTCATCCCTTGTCTCAAAAAGTCAACAAAAGGGAAGCCAGCAAATGGAGCACAAAGGAAAGCATCTTTGCAATGATGATGCAGTGCGTACATGTTGTGCTTTAAGGTTACTTCCCACCTTCGCAGGTGCCCTGCGGCAAAAAAATCGTATGCGCACCAGTTTAAATAAAACCCTAACAAACCATATATAATAAGAAGGCTTAATAAACGTACTTTATGAAAAAAATACAATTTTAGGAATGTTTTCTTTCAGGAAGTGACAGGAGCTGGTAAGGTGTGAAATGACCGAGGGTTCTTCTATTGAATTTATCAGCTATCGGATTCCACAGAACGAGCAAAATGGCTGCACTGTCTTATTCACAAGGCATCAATCAACAAAAGTGTGTTGGGCTTTTTCAATATTCTGATTGGTTGTCTAGATATCCAAATCTAAAGTTGGAGTAGCTAAAAATGTGTGAGACCTGTTGCGTAAATGGACGCCACGTGAAAAATATGTTAAATATCAAAAATTTCCGATACTTTTGTTGATTGATGCCTTGTGAATAAGACAGTGCAGCCATTTTGCTCGTTCTGTGGAATCCGATAGCTGATAAATTCAATACAAGAACCCTCGGTCGTTTCACGCCTTACCAGCTCCTGACACCTCCTGAAAGAAAACATTGCTAAAATTGTATTTTTTTCATAAAGTACGTGATAGGCTTTTTGCCACAAATCGAGCTTGCACATAGGAAAAAATTATCTGTTTCGTAAATTGGTCATTTTCTGCTACGTTTTGAGCATTTATAGCAAAAACGCAAGGCAAATTCGCATAATCCAGTTGCAAATTTTTGCTGTCAAATTCCTGTAGATTAGTAAACTGATAAGTGGTTTTCCCACACAACTTTATTTTGCACACAGAAAAATGTTCTTGCCATTTTTAGCTTAAAGCATTATTTTCAACAGGCTTTCCACAATTTGAAATCCTTACTAGGTTCATGATCTCACGAGAAAGGTTTAATAGTAGACAAAACTTGCATCCTATCATTGCAAGGGGAGCACTGACACCCCAAATTTCTTGGCTAGGCAGTTTTTGTGAAAATTGACCACGAGAACCTACAGATAGTTTTTTTCCAACAATCTTTCATCTTTGGCTTGAAGTTGTCAACTTTTGCATCTGGGGAACCAAAAATTTGCTTCCACAACTGGTTTCCATGACAAGACTTGAAAATGAAAGATCTGTTTTTCGGTTTACAGTAAAGGAAATTCCAAACAATGTTTTCTTTCAATGTTTGACTCTCCGCCTTGGAATGCTGAGCAAGAGCTGTAGGACAGCACTTTGGCAAAATCATCATATTGCCGTTAAATTGCACTGAGAGCCACAGAAGCATCGCGACCATCTTGCCTCTACAGACAAGCATCTTGTCAAGGCGAGACTGGCAACTTACTTTTGAGCAGTACTGTAACTTGCCTTTACATTATTTTGTCCTTGCTTCAATACCTGCAATATTTTATCTATCATAATTATATAATAATCTTCCATGACTTTCCATAATCGGAAATAAAATTCCATGACTTTCCAGATTTTCCATTACCCATATGAACACTGTTATTTCACTTGCAAGATGCGGTAGACACTTTGGAATGCTTGGAGATGGGACTTGTAAGCAGCCTTTCGAGCTCCTCTGAGTCAGACCCCCACTACCACCACTACAACAATAACATTGCAGGAAGAGAGGAACACACACCTTGTCCCTTCTGGGGACCTGGTGACCCCCACGATACCTAAGGAGAACTACAGTACATGTAGAATTTTGTTGCTCCTTGTGACCTGAGTCTGCTCAGAGGTACTTCCTCAACATGAGTCATGGCAAGAAGCAAGGTATGAAGTAGCCACTGAGCTCCACAGAGTAACTACTTCAACCTGAGCCCCAGCACAGAGCAAGTGCAACAGTACTTACACATCTGCTTGGAGTTACTCTCTCAGTATGAGTCATGAACAAGCTCTGAAGTAGCCACTGAGTTGGGTGGAGTAGCTCCCTAAATCCGAGTGCCAGCAAGGAGGAAGCTCAAAATTACATGTAGTCACTGATCTGCTCAGTGTTACTCCTTAAATGTGACTCTTGCTGTGGGTAGTATTCAGAGTTACTTAGCCTTGCATTGCTCATGAGTCACTCACTCAAAGCAAGTATACACAACTTGTATGTAATAGCTCCCAAGCTTGTGATGATTACTTTGAGCTAGTCCATTGGAACGAATATATGTCACGGATGTAAGTTAAAAAAGATACTGTCACAAGAACCAAGGCCTGTGGGAAACACTTAGATCACAAAGATCCCTGGGTAAGTTCTTTTCACAAGCAGAGCACATGCAAGGACCCAGGCCCTCCATCCCTCGTTTTCCGCTCTGACTCTCAAGGAAGTCTTAAAAAACACAAAAATGATGGGTGGTCACTCAGACCCCCAACATGTTCCCTCAAAGAAAACCTTCTTTTGGCTGGTGCAATCCAACCTCACACTGACACTACCCATAGAGTGAGTAAGCTAAGAAAAGGTTAGTCTCAACCCCTGAAGTGTAAAATGGAAAGAAACTAAGTTACTGTACCTTGTAAAAAGGTAATAATTTTACATAAAGCAAATTCTGGACAGCAATAAGAATACTGTAACACCTTGTTGTTGGTCAAGAGATTTGCTGTAAGACAAGCCACCACTTGTGACCTCAAATAACCTCACAGTGCCATCTTCACATCCTGCCTACAACACCAAACAACAAACAGTCATGTTTAAACACATGTATTAATACCAAGAAAAGCCACACAGCATGGAAATGTCTAATATCACCTTGAACATGGTTCGTGGAGTTGAATTATTACAGAGTAACTTAACTACTCAAAATGCTGCAAAGTTTATTGCTTCATATTGTCTTTCAACACTTGCCAATACTCTATCATTACAAAAAATATATATACATACAAGTTGGATATTCAATAACATTTTCATTCAACAATCTCATCTGGAGTGAGCTCATAGAGAGGACACTGAAAATATTCTTTCTTTAAGTTGCATGTGGTTAACTTTCTTCAATTTAAATATTACATACTGCTAAGTATGTTCTTGCATGATTAGCTGCTAAACACCACACTGCTCCTCCAAAGGAGTCCACTGTTGCCTGAAGCATAAGAATTGAAAGAACAGCTGTACATGTAGTTACACTAAATTGTTACATTAATAATAATAGACCAAATCGCCTAACTCAATGTTGTACCCAATTCAAATCTCCAGGGTTAACATTCCTTGTTTATTGTATTTGCATTATAACATCAGGGTGTCAGGTAATAGGAATGCTCACAAAAAAAGGAAAATAGGAACTTGTGATCCCAAACATTAGGAAAAAAATAGGAATTAATTTTATTTACAAAAATAGGAGGAAAAATAGGAATTACTAGTCATGAAAATCGTAAATAAAACAAAGTTTCAATAATTTGGTAGGAAACTGGCTGGTGATAAGACAGACCCAAAGAATAAAAGGCCAATATCATTGTTATCAAATTTTAATAAACTCTTCAAGAAATTGGAAAAGAATGGAGAATGCAATCTTTTAATGGGAAGCATAATGAGCAATTCCACAAGAGAAGTGAAAAATCAATAATTATTAAAAGAAGGATATTGGAATTAATTTCTGTGTCAGTAAAGAGAAGACACATCACTGTATTAAAAACATACATGTCATTTCTGTTTTCACCCTTCTGCACTCCACAGGGGGTCTACTACTCAATAGGTCATATAAACAAGGAAAACATGGGACGCACAGGTGCAAGTTAAGGAACAATTTGTCAAAATATCAAAATCAATCCAGTCCACTGAAACTGTGGTATAATTAGACCATAAGCCTTTTTTTCACATGAGAAAAAAAATTTTATGGTTTTCGATAATTTTTTCCCCATTTTTGGTTCGTTGAAAATACCTAAGTACATAGATGAGTAATGTCCGTAACAAAAATTTCACTTCTTTCTTTGTGTCAGACCGGATTTAACTCTTTAATCAAAATAACTTCTCCTGCTCCTTGGATTTGTTAGTACCATCATTATTTTGTCTGATAAGCTTTTTATTTCTAGTAGGCTTTTTAATCATAGAAACTATTTCAAAGATAGGTAATGTCCGTAACATAATGTCCATAACAATACAAGTCTCCAAGGAAAAATGAAATATAAGTATTCTTAAGCATCTTTATACAAATATCCAAAGGTATTGAACCAAGTCTGAGCTCTATAATTTATCCACAATGAATGAAATAATGCTAAAGCTAAACAAAAGTTTCAGATTTGCATAACAAGAAATTCAAACAGTGCTGAGTAAGAAAACATGTTCTTCTTAAAAGACCAAAATTGTTTTATTCACCTAAAAACTGATCAGCCGTGTAGCATCTTAATGAGACTTTCTTTGCTTTTCAATTTCTTTAAACATTTTTTCAATGTCTTGCTGTTTTGGAACAGCAAATGGGAGGAACTTGAATCTTACAAAGCTATCAGCTTGACTGAGTGCATGTCCAATGCAGTAGTTTTCCACATATTCAACAGCATAATACTGCTCAGGTAGGATGCCTTCTGGTGGGATTGGTAAACTTAAATTAAACTGGTCATTTTAAGGTATCAGTGTACCCCAAATGACCATCATACTTCGGCGCCGCTTTACGGTGGGACGTTTTATGCAAACCCTACAAAAGTATATATTTTCTGAAAGCTTAATGATTGTAGATTACGATGGTATATTCATTAACATAAAAAAAATTACGGTTTTCCAAATATAGTGCGCTATTTCTCAAAGTACAGAGGTTCACTAATCAAGTTCGTTTCCGGTCGGATTTGAGCGGGAGAACGCGATTAATATCGCTATGTCTTCTTGACACCTTTCTCTAAAAAACGGTGTCGGGGAATTTTTATTTTTTGCTTCTTTCAAAAGTTATGACAGTTTTAGTGAAGAGAATGCATGTTTTATTCAACTCTCAAAGTTTAACTGCGTGTCAAAAACAAACCAGACAAGTAATCAAAATTTCCCGACACGGTTTTTTAGAGAAAGGTGTCAAGAAGACATAGCGATATTAATCGCATTCTCCCGCTCAAATCTGACCGGAAACGAACTTGATTATTGAACCTCTGTACTTTGAGAAATAGCGCCCTATATTTGGAAAACCGTAATTTTTTTTATGTTAATGAATATACCATCGTAATCTACAATCATTAAGCTTTCAGAAAATATATACTTTTGTAGGGTTTGCATAAAACGTCCCACCGTAAAGCGGCGCCGAAGTATGATGGTCATTTGGGGTACACTGATACCTTAATCATTTAATAATTAAAATTAAACTTAAATTAAATTGGTAAACTTGTTTTCATTTAATTTTCAGGGCTTCTATATATTGCTGATGGTAAACTTAACACATAAAAATAAATGAAATAAGCAATTTTTTTAGCATCATAGTACACATAATAAAATTTTCATCACAGACAGTAATGTCCGTAACACTTGGTGTAATGTCCACAACCTTTTAGGGACAACAC
>BLFK01000871.1:1754652-1767152 GCA_014634185.1 Astreopora myriophthalma
CAATTTGAGTAGGCATAGGGTCTTGAGAACACGATTTCTTGTTCGACTTGGAGATTAAAGTTCTTACATCTTCTTCTGTAACCAGGTGGAATGAATCAAAACAGGAGGTGGGAGAAACGGAGTCTGCAGGATGGAACTCATCTGATATACTGACATTAGGCGTGGCTGCCTCTAATTTGGTGCGATTTACTTCTATTTTCTGGACAAAAAAGTCCCCAATGTCGTTGGCAAGTTGTCTGTTGTCATAGTAGCTTTGAAAATTTAACTCAGATTTATAACTGAATAGTTTATCCATCTCATTAATAGAGATTCCCCTGGCCGTGTTAATTATGGCAAGCATGTGGGTATTTGTTGAGATGATCAAGATGATTTGCTGTCATTTTGACGAAAGAAGATGCATACCCTTGGAGAAGACGCTATGACTGATACAGAATTGTGCACGTGCACATGTGACTGAACTTTAAATAACAGTTATGATGAGTTGTCTCATTGTATTTGGTAGTTTATCCGGATTACTAAAAAGTCGGTAAATTAGCGTCACTTTTATAGGTTTGGTCAATAGATCAATGATAAATAATTATTACGACATCTTTGGAATTGAGGGTGTGATGGATAAATATATGTTTCATATAATTATTGCTAAAAACGTAAGTTTATTGAGATGTGGCTGTGTCACCAAATAGAACTGAAGATGCACAATATTCATTTGAATGTCCATTGAGAATCGCTGTGCATAACTGCCAAAACTAATGATACATGTAGGAAAAAAAACAAAACAAAACAAACAAAGAATATGTGATAACCGAAAGCCAAACATTTAATCTTGCATCATGCACACGCTTATTAACACATATGAAATAGAAACAAAGAAGGTGTGACAATTGATCACAATCACAGGTTAACGGAAAGGTGAGACTGGCATAAATACAACTGAATATAAATGCCAACTCACTTTAGCTAGTGACGCATCAAAGAAAATGGCAATGCTGAATGAGTACCCAAGCAAGTACCGTATGCTCAGAAAGCAAGAAGTCATTTGGCAATGAAGAGAGCTTTTTCAAATTATCACTGGAGATGCGTTTTTCCCTTTGAAGGCTTGGCCCGAGGAATACAGAAAAATCTTCTGGGCAAAACCGATTGGGGACAAGGACAGTTTCAAAGTTATGTTGGTATGCTTTGGCAACAGACGTTCCCCTGACCTTATTAAAAGGTGGATAATTCTTTCACAGAGCTGGCTGCCAAGCAAGGGTGAAAAGTAAGCCTGACAACTTGATTTTGTTTTGAACAATGTGGATGGGAAATGAGCAAGTTGGTAACCAAAACGGAGCACCAAAACAGCAATATTGTTGTTGTATCAAAAAACATAGTTTCATACTCAAAGTAACCAAAAAGAAAACGAAATACATTACGACTACAATTAAGCACAAAGTGTAGTGCGCTTGATTCTTCTTGTTTGTTTCTTACATGTCAGCTTTACAATGTGTGCATAACGTGTCGTGTCCTTGTTTCTTACATGGCTTATTTTGAATCTCGGCTTTAATCACGAGGTATACAGAATGTGTTGTGTGCTTGTTTTTAATGTAACTTATTTTCAAATCTCGGCTTTAAGAACGAGGTATACATGATGTGTTGCGCACTTGTTTCTTTGCGTATCTTATTTTTTTTTTTTTGCTTATCTTATCTTTATGTTGTGAGTAGACTTCCGGTAACTCCATTGGAGTCGATGAGTGTCCCGTGGATCCGATGGACTCTATTGGACCATTATTCCCCCCTTTGTTAATTTCAAGTGTTTAGACTTGGTTTTATTTCACGAGTAGACTTCCGGTAACTCCATCGGACTCAATGTGGCAGTGGACTCCAATGGACTCCACCCTCCCCAACGTGAAACAGATATGACTTCCGGTTCCATTTCACAACTAGACTTCGAGTAACTCCAGTGGAATCTAAATTTGATGACTGGAATCTTGTTGAGTGTATTGGACATGTGTGAAAACTTGTTGTTGACCAAAAAAGAAGTGACAAAGAATATTTTGGTATTTTTAAATGTTTTCCTTTATTCAGAAAAAAAGCCTTCCTTTAACAAAGTACCAAGCTTTGTGAAAAAATCACTTTTCAGCAGAAAACAACCAAGTCGGTCTATTTAATGTGAAATCAGGTGAAAAAGTTGATAAAAGGCGATTTTTAGGTTTTTTTGTGAACACATTCGCCTCTGAACCACCCGTAACCGTCCGTGTGGATCCATGTCCTTTCTACCCCTTGTGAGGTCATCAGTTTTAGCGGTTATGAAAAACTTTGCCCACTAACTTCTGCAGAGTAAAGAGATCTTTCAAACCATACCAGAATGAGCACACAAAATCATTTTCAGCTAAAGCTGAGAATTTTTGTCAAGTCGAGGATGAGCTAGAAATAAAACTTCCTGAAGTTTCCAGTTGTGCAGCATCATTTGTTTCGAGAATACAGCAGTTTGAATTTCCGCATTGTCACCCTGTGTGACAGCAAGATACAAAGCTGTCTGGCTTAAAAAATTGTCTCTCCTTATGATTCTCAGCAGTTTAAACTTTGCAGGTGCGTAACGTAAGGGCATGTTTTATGCACCTGTGTACTATCTCACAAGCAAAAAGTAAGCGCCTTTAGTGCAAAGTGAATTCCATAATATTACGTTTTTGTTGGTGTCCAGCCACCACTATTGGTGGACAATGGAGGTCTCCACACAGAGCTCTATAAAGTTGTGTGAAACACCTCGGTGAAATACTCAGAAACAATGTAGCACAGACCTGACTTGACGGTTCCCTTTTCCCTTCCCTTTTTGCTTAAAGAATCAAGATCAGTAAACTGGCGACAATTTTGCCCGCATAAAATCTGAAAATTTCAACCTGTGAATACCATTAAGCATGTGCAGAGATTCTCTATGAGTGTTGTCACAGTTCAGCTCTTGATTCTTTTAAATCAATGTTTGCGCAAAGAGGAGGAAAAGCAAGGAATTATCGCATGCAAATGCACTAATAGTTTTGAGCAGTACTGTCATGTGTTGACAACTCATTGAAACGAACTAGTCTTTTCTCTAGTCAACGAATAAACGGCAAACTACTCTTTTTTCAACATGCTCAGTGGCTTCATTGCTCAGTTGGTTAGAGCATCGCACTTGCATCATGAGGTCATTGGTTCAAATCCCATTGAAGTCCAGAATTTTTTCAGGCTTCTCTACGCAACTGCTAAAATTGCGTTCATAACTGCGAGGATGATAGCTTCACTTGATTTCATATCCACAATGTATGATTCAATATATGATTCATTTCATATGTCATTTCATTCATTGATTCATTTATCACGGGACATTAATTTTGAACCCATAAATGACCAGCTCCCAACATCCGTGGCTTCATAGCTCAGTTGGTTAGAGCATCGCACTGGCATCGCGAGCTCACGGGTTCAAACACTGTTGAACTCCTGAATTTTTTCAGGCTTCTCTATGCAATTGCTAAAATTGTGTTCATGTCTGCGAGGATCATAGCTTCACTTGATGTTCTCCTTTGTTACTGATCAGATTATTTTTCGTTTCAAAAAGCAACTCGATAATTATAGTATGTTTGACAGGAATCTACTTGTAAAACAGAAGCCATCAAGAATTATACCCACTCCATTTTTTGAAATTCTTAAGTACTTGTACGGTGCAGCTAGAAGATAAGAGAACCAATACATATGCAAAACGCCCATGTGCAGAATGCATATACATGCCTAAAAATCTGCAGATGCGCATCAGCACATACACAGAAAGGCTGATTAGTATGTATGAGCTTGCTCATTGTCTTTTGTTGTTGTCTCATTGTCGATTTTGAATAGACTGAATAGTGTGATTGTTGAAAGAAGGTTTACATGAAACCAAACAAATGGGTGTATTTAGCTCGACACAGTGTCTTAACAGACAAAACTACAAGCTTAATGCGTGAAAATAAATAGTGCCCATTGTGAGCATTATTTTTGGTTACGAAATTCACTGTTTAGAAGGTAGTACCTTGCTGTTTTAATCGTCTGTGTGCACTTCAATTTGCTGTTTGAGATGCAGCATTTTGCTCTTTCGTGTAACTCTAGCTATCACATCTTTGTTTTTTATTTTTACATGGGGCTAAATGTAATTTAGGTGAGGTTAAACTCAAGACAATGCTGGCCAGCGGTCTCTTCCTTAAGTTAGGCGGGCACCCCCTAGGGTTTTGCAGGGCCTCAGTAAATTTACAGCTCCACCGTTGACGTCAACCATTATGCTTGTGTTGTGCCGCGTGCACAGTTGTCAAAAAGCTTTGCTTTGAGTTTGCGTCCTTTTTTCGTCGATTCCGAGCCTGTTGCTGCATCGTTTTTTCCAGTATTTTGTCTTATCCTGGTTCAGTATGTCGTCTCGCTCCACGAACAACAGCATGCAGTCCGTATTTCAGGAATCGCCTTCTTCGGCCGAATCTTTGCCGCCGTCGTCTATCCAGTCTATCGCTCCAACAGCTTCGAGCTCGTCGACTCCGGGACCGGCTGTGGCTTCTTCGGGAGCTTCCATTTCTCCGGACATGGTCGCCCTCATCACTCAGACCGTGCAAGCAGCTTTGGCGGCCGAACGGGCAAAAGATCTTCCATCAGGGCCCATGGTTTCGTCTCCTAGTGCCTCGCTCAGCTCATCTGCTCCACTTGTTGGTGCCATCGGGGGCGTTCCTTCGTTTAGTGCCGTGGGAAGTGCACCATCCTCTGCGAGTTTACTCGGAACTTCATCTTCAGGTAGGCCTTTCTCTTCTTTCGTTGTGCCGTCGTTTATATCTACTTTTTCCGCGCCCGTGATGTCCGTCTCCTCATCTGCTATGAGCCCGGCAAGCTCCTTATTTGGGGCTTCTCGCGATGTCAATGTGGCGGGCTCAGTTCAACCTTCGCCGTTGGTTGATCAACCCTTCGTCGTTGGGCCCGGTTTTTCTCCTGTTCCCGTTAAGTTGGTTTCCCAGATTTTGGCGGGGAAGTACATCGATCTGAGCGAACTTCTCCCCGCCAATTTGCAGCTCAAGGAACCTGAACCCCAGCTCTTGCTGGACGGCCGTTTAGTCTTAACTTCACAGCCAAAGAAACCTCGCCGTCGCATTGACGACATAGCGACTTGGTCGGAAGCATTTGCCATCTACTGCTTGGTTCTTGTTTCTTATTTCCCGCATCGTTGGAAGGATTTGATGCAGTATCAATTACTCATCCTTCGCACACATCGGCACTTTACCGGTCGAGTCTGGCTTGGCTACGATCAGGCCTTTCGGGAGCACGCGGCGGCGACACGGCTAACCGACTGGTCGTGTATGAACGTGCAGCTGTTCAATTTCCATGCTGCTGGCTCATCGGCGCGTTCTTCCATGTCCTCGCATCCACCAGACTGGGAGCCCACCGGATCGTCAGGGAGTATGGTGGTTTGCATCTCGTGGAACAGGGGTCGTTGCACCTCCCCTCTGTCCATTTGCCGCTACACACATCGCTGCTCCTCATGCGCAGGCTCTCATCGGGCTACAGCTTGCCCAACGTCCTCCAAGGCTAATCACGGGGAGGGGAAACGGCGCTCGTCCTCTCCTTCTGCTGGGGTGTCATCCTCAGGGAGCAAATCGCATCGTTCATAGTCCGCTCGTGCAACAGTTGGCTCCGCAGCCCTTTCATTTTGTCCGGGATCGGGCGCGTCGTTATACATGCCTTTGCCGAACTTTGTGAACTTGCCCTAGCTAACTTGTTATTGCCTGTAGTCCGTTATTTGTTATGGCCTTTGGCCGACTAGGTCTGGCTCCACCTTTGTTTGTTTGATTGTCGTTGTTGTTGATATATATACTTTACAATTTATAATCCGCTCGTGCAACAGTTGGCTCCGCCGCCCTCTCAATTTGTCCGGGATCGGGCGCGTTGTTATACGTGACTTTGCGGAACTTTGTGAACTTACCCTAGCTAACTTGTTATTGCCTGTAGTCTGTTATTTGTTATTGCTACTAGTTATTATCTTTATTTGTATTGCTACTAATAAAGTGCATTGGCTCAGGGTAACGTGCATCCCATTTTCTCTTTTCTTAGTTCTTCCGTCTTTGCATCCGGTCTCGGTGGTAAGCCCCCTGAAGGTGGAAGAGTTTGCACATGAACTGGCAGGGCACCCTGATCAAAGTGCTGTGTCCTACGTCATTGATGGTCTTCGCCATGGCTTTCGGCTGGGGTTTCACCCTACTTTAAGGCTTAAGTCAGCTAAATCGAACAATCCCTCTGCTAGGCTACACCCATCAGTAATAGACGACTACTTGGCTAATGAGGTTTCCCTTCATCAGGTTGCGGGCCCCTTCGCTTCCCCCCCGTTTCCAAACTTACATATTAGCAGCTTTGGGGTCATTCCGAAAAAAGGTCAGCCTGGGAAGTGGCGTCTCATTGTTGATCTGTCCTCCCCCAGCGGCCGCAGCGTTAACAATGGCATTAACCCGGAGGAATTTTCCTTGCAGTACATTAAGGTCGATCAGATTATCCTCATGGCTTCTAAGTATGGGTCTGGGGCGTTGATGGCCAAATTTGACATTGAAGCAGCGTATCGCAACATCGCCGTGCACCCTGATGATCGCTTCCTCTTAGGCATGAAATGGAGGGGCAAGTATTTTGTTGACTTAGCCCTGCCTTTTGGTCTCCGATCTGCTCCGTTCATCTTCAGTTCTGTTGCAGACATGGTTGAGTGGATCCTCCTGCATCAGCATCATCTCTCAGACCTGCTCCACTACCTTGATGACTTTATTACCGCAGGGCCACCCAATTCCACTCATTGTGCTTTCAATTTACAAACTGCCTTGTCCGTTTGCCAGAAGTTAGGTCTTCCTCTCCACCCAGGCAAGAGCGTGGGCCCCTCGACTCGGTTGGTTGTCCTGGGTATTGAGTTAGATTCCGTGGAGCAGTACGCACGTCTTCCAGAGGAAAAGTTAGTGGCTTTGAGGGAGTTGATCGCTTCTTGGCGCCACTGTCGGTGGTGTTCCGGGGCTCAGTTTGAGTCCCTTATTGGCCATCTGCATCACACAGCAAAAGTGGTCTGGCCTGGGCACACCTTTCTTCGACGGATGATAGACCTTCTGTGCTGTTTCCGACGCCGGGACCACCCCATTCGTTTGAACTCTGAATTCCATCTGGACCTTCAGTGGTGGCACGAATTTCTCTCCGCCTGGCATGGGGTGAGCTTTTGGCTTTACCCAGGCCTGTCAGCTACCCCTGATTTGGAGGTCATTTCCGATGCCGCTGGCTCTCTGGGTTTCGGGGCCTACTTCAAAGGAGAGTGGTTTAGTGGTGCTTGGGCGCCTTGTCAATCCCAGCAGTCCATTGCTTATAAGGAGTTGTTTCCCGTGATTATAGCATCTCACGTCTGGGGCCCGCAGTGGTTCCGCCAGCATATTTTGTTCCGGTCGGATAATGAAGCCGTGGTCCACATCCTTTCGTCTAGGACCTCTAAGATTCCGTGTATAATGTATCTTTTGCGTAAGCTGTTGTCTGCGGCAGCCCGTTTCAACTTCACTTTTATGGCCGAGCATGTCCCAGGTGTTCTTAACAAGGTCGCTGATGCGCTGTCTCGATTTCAGATGCAGGAGTTTCGACAGTTGGCTCCAGAGGCTCGGATGTACCCTGTGCCAGTGCCCATCCAACTTGTGGAGGACTTGACCCGTCCACTCTCGAGGAGCAATGCCACCATTTCCTCCGCGACGGTCTAGCTCCGACTACTCGTAGTTCGTATGCTTCTGGTCAGAGGAGGTTTATCGAGTTTTGTACCGCATGGGTGCCCGTGCCCTGCAGATGAATGGACTTTGTGCTTGTTCGTCACACACTTGGCGCAAACGGTGTGTCATGCTACAATTAAAGTGTACTTGTCTGCGGTCCGTGCTCTTCATATAGAACAGGGCTTCGCTGACCCTCTTGCAAACTGTCTCAGGTTACAACGGGTGCTCTGTGGCATCAAACGTTCCAGGGGCGACCCCAGGGCTACCTGTCACCTGGTCACTGATAGCACATTGTTAATTATTTTTAAATCCTTGGACTTGAACATTCCCGATCACACCATGTTTTGGGCTGCTTGCAATTTGGCCTATTTTGGATTCCTACGCTTGGCCGAGTTTACGGTCCCAACTTTGGCGAGTTTTTCTCCAGATGTTCATCTGAGCTTGGAAGACATAGCTTTCGACTCCTATGAGGTCCCGACCGTGCTTCGTGTTTGCCTCAAGGCATCTAAGACCGACCCCTTTCGCAAGGGGCGCTTCATTCACATTGGTAGAGGCAATTCCCTGCTCTGTGCTGTACAGTCTCTTATCGTCTATCTACACGTTCGTGGGAAAGGGGGCAGGACCTCTGTCCCTTTTTCAAGATGGTCATCCTCTATCTCGGGCAGCTCTTTCCGATTGGCTTCGTAGGATTCTGTCTGCAGCTGGTATCTCCAGCTCTTTCTCAAGCCATAGCTTTCGTATAGGGGCGGCGACAGTGGCTGCTTGCAATGGAGTCCCCGATCATCTCATTCAGGCCCTAGGTCACTGGTCTAGTAACGCCTATCAGTTGTACATCCGGACGCCGTCTGAGTCGCTGGCTCGGCTTTCTAACCAGTTGGCATGACAGCTGCCCTTCATTAGGTGCTAGGCCTCTGGACTTCAGTCTGGCGGGGTTTAGGCCTTTCGTGCTTTCTGCTTCACCATTGCAATGCTCTGTGCATGCCCGTTGCTTCACAGCATTGCTGTCTTTTCTGGGTAACTTCGCATAAGTACCCTCAATCGTCCAACCTGTCCCGCGGCAGTGACAGGTATCCACAGTCCCATGCAGTAGCTGCGACAGCTGCTCCATGCTTGCTGGATGATCTCGCGGCCTCACTCCATCGCTTCAAGCTTATTTGACATTTGCCAATGCAGGATAGGCTTCCTAGGCTTTGCTGGCGGTGAGTAGCTCTTTCTTGTTCGTAGTCAAGGTGTCTGGGGTCTGTTCGCGGGCCCCTTTGTTCGCCAAGCACCCCTTGGAGGTCATTTTTGGTGGTTGCCGCTCACAGGGTTGTCATGGTTACCCTTCGTGCGTGCTTGCGGCTCCCCCACAGACCTTACAGGCACCTTCTCCACACTCATCTATTGGCGATGAGTTTAAATGGGGCTAAATGTAATTTAGGTGAGGTTAAACTCAAGACAATGCTGGCCAGCGGTCTCTTCCTTAAGTTAGGCGGGCGCCCCCTAGGGTTTTGCAGGGCCTCAGTAAATTTACAGCTCCACCTTTGACGTCAACCATTATGCTTGTGTTGTGCTGCGTGCACAGTTGTCAAAAAGCTTTGCTCCCGTCCCTCCCTTCCCCTCGGGTAAGTATTGGTAGCTTTCAACATTCCACTGAGTACTCAGTGTGACGGTGCCTGGGTGCTTGCCGCTCACAGGGTTGTCATGGTTACCCTTCGTGCGTGCTTGCGGCTCCCCCACAGACCTTACAGGCACCTTCTCCACACTCATCTATTGGCGATGAGTTTAACGTTTCAAGTGTTATGGTGTTAACGAATGGACTATGTGTTAATGAACAAGGTTTTGATGAATAAAAGGTTATGTAATTCCCAGAGCGGATGTAAAGGTTTATATAGCATGCGTTCCCGCATTAACATTTTTGTAAGTTAGTAGTTATTGAGTAAGATTAAAGTTTTTCTGTCGGCCGTTTTATCCGCAGGTCATTTCTTGCGTACGGACACAACATCAAGGACCAGAGGCACATTTATTTTTCGGCAAAAGGTTTGAAACACCGTGCCAACTATCTCAAAGTTGAGATCACTTTATTTTGCATTTCGCTGGTTTGAAATATGATCCGTGTGTATTTTGTAGAATATCAATTTCATGTGTTTTCGCTGGCAAAGCCCGAATAGCCAACTTTGTAGCCTGGATAGTGAACTTTTTTGTGTAAGGCTAATTTTATAATGCTTGTTTTCCTAGTGGGCAAGCAAGATTCGAGAGGAATTGAGATAGTTCCATCAGCTTCAGAAAGTGTCAGAAAATGTCAGTCAATTCACCTCGGTAACGAAAAGGCGGACTTGTAGACTGTTGTGAAAATTTATTCTTTTATAGCTGGGAACAATAAAAAACAAAGTGAACTTATTGTTCGGAATAACAAAGGCTAATTCAGTAATTGTATTATGTAGTATGATACATAATGTGTAGCTTATGTGATATAACTACTGCTATTCAGGATCTCCTGCCATTGTAGTTGAACAAACCATACTTACTTACTTAGATGCGTATACGATACGCAATTTTAGACCTGTCAGAAAAAATGCTTTTAATTAATGCATTTTGCGTGCATCAAATCTGCGTCTGTGTTGTTCCCTTATCTTCGAGCTGCACTGTAGGTTGGTTCACTTACACATATCTTTGAGCGGTACTGCAACTCAATGTGTTATGTCACAGAATCACAATGCAACTGTCATACATCACACTGTCTAGCAGTCTTTCACACACTAACGAGGACAGCATAACGGTATGTGAAAAAATGCCAAACACGACAGAACTTTATCTTCACAGAGAACACTTCTAACTTACAGTTTCTTGGTACCAATCATCTTTGATGTTCCAAATTTCAATACTCCCATCTGCCCTGAAAGACAATGATAATGTAACCCTTAACTTAGCACACTTAAGTTACACTGTACCCTTAACTTACACTTTACTTAAAGTGCTACTATGATGAAAACAATCAAGATTACTTGGTGCGGTTCCGACCAATAAGCCCTTAGAGAGCTGGATCACGAAGAAGGTGACCTCATTTTTACCCACCAGCTTAAAAATGGAGTGTGTGATTGCGGCTTATTTAGTATGCAGCACAGGAGTTTTTTTTGCTTTCAGATTGTCAAATCCGTGTTCTGCATACTAATTAAGCCCTATGACGTCACTTTCTCCTCAATCCAGCTCTCTGAGGGCTTATCGGTTGGAACCGCTCCAAGTAATGGCAAAAAAATTCCTGTCAAAATATGTGCATAAAATCTTGCACGCCGAGTATTCAGCACAAGTACTTTCAAAATGTGAAGAAAAACGAAAAGTGATTTTTGATTGCAGTAGCACTTATGTACGTGTAATGGTCTCATTTAATTGTGACTTTTTGACCCTATGATGACAACCAATACTGCTCCACCTCCAACCTAACACAGCCTGCTTTATTGCATGATTTTGGCTGTAATACATTTCCACCTTACAAAATGTTTGTCAGTCTAATAGCCTATGAGGTGAGAAAGCATGACTGTTTCAACATACAATTCCTGATAACTTCCTTGCACTCAAAACATTGAAATAACAAGCAGTGACAGTCCAGTGGTAACACCATGAAAGTCAGATGACTATCATGGTCCAGCCATACCATGGTCTCGCCAGTGTATAATGTGGCATTGGCTGGTCAACTTCATGCACCCAAATACATTTTATGTACGAAAAAAGTACATTACGGACACCTAAAAGTTACAGCGGGAGGGAGGTAAAATTTAAATTACCGCTTAAAAGAAGGGGGCCAATTGCCATTTTCAGGCTTGGGAAGGGGGGGTCCTTGATGAAATTTTTGTCTTTAAGTGTATTTTCCCCTCCCCCCTCCCCCTCCATAAATAATGACCAGTCCCTTAGGGGCCAGGGATGGAAAAATCACCAGCTATTCGTGAAAGACTTTGGGGTGACGTTAAGCTTTGCACTGCTAAAATAAAATGCAAGCCAAGCAATTTTGACATTTTCACTTAAATCAATTCTGCCTTTTGAGAATATTCTTCTTCCATCTATTGAATTCTATTTTACACATTTATACAATTCCTCTTGAAGATGCATGATGCAGGCTTGTTTCTAAGGTGATCTTTGCTAGCTAGCTAAAATCCCCCGTATCTCCTTTAACAGGATCATTTCTTAAGATCTGGATGCCAGCACTCAATTTTGGGTCCATTGGTGACTTAATATTGTATGTGGCAATTTTGGGCCCTGGCTAGCGTAACACCACTATACCACTAATGGGTAATTATACAGCTGGACTGTATAATTATTATTGAAAACCATTAATGAATGAATGAATGACTTTATTAATAAGTGTCTATGGTATTTAGCTGACAAACTAATTGCAGACACTTTTTAAGTATGAAATACTTAATACATTTGACTATACATACATGTACACCATACAGATACATGTATAGCAGATAAAACATAGTGTAAGAAAGATGCCATAAAAATAATTATTAAGAAATCATATTCGGGACTAATTACAGTTATATTTCTAATTTAAAACCTAACTAAGAAAGTTTACATAATATTATAAGAACCTTACAAGGAGCCAGGAATTAAATACTTATTACTTAACTAATGTGCTTACAGGAATTAAGGAATTGAATACTTAATACATTTGACTATGTACATACACGTACATCATACAGATATAGCAAATAAAACATAGTGTAAGAAAGATACCCTAAAAATAATTATTAAGAAATCATGTTTGGGACTATTTACAGTAATTATTTCTAATTTAAA
>BLFK01000871.1:1769652-1774652 GCA_014634185.1 Astreopora myriophthalma
ACTATATTTACCAAGCATAAGAGGGGAATGGATCCGTAATTTGAAGCTGGCTTCTTGGAGTGTTTTTTATGAACATGTGTTACATTAGCTTCTTTCTATTCCTCGGGCAAACAAGCTGTTTTCAGCAAGGTGTTGAACATCAGGCATACGTTCAGGGCAATCTCATTAGCACATTCTTTATGGACCGAATATCCAACCATTCAAGTATGCTAACCAGTAACAGGTATAAAGGATGATAACAAAACTTTTGTGAATGAAGGTGTTTTCCATATTTTTTGTGTATGGTTGTTCACTGACTGATTGCAACTTGTCCATGACTTACCCAGGTTGTGCGTTCACTTAACATCTTATTCTAAGACCTCAAGCCATTTGTTTACTAACTGTTTAACACATTAACCACCTGTATTACCAAAGGGTTAAGCACCTCGAGCCAGATGAACTGAAGAACGCCCCTGTGAACTGTTAGAACACTTTCAAAGCCATTATAGCTACTGTTAGTTTGAGCCATTAGTTTTGCCCATTAAACAGTAAAGTGTTAGTGTAAGTCATCCCGTGTCATGCCGTCAGGCTTATAAACTGCAGGATAACCTGCCACATCTACTATTTTCTGTGTAGCCAGCTAGGCGGTTTGCAGAACTTGACAATGGCTACATGGCACATGGTGGGCAGAAGGCAGACATTTGCAGTACAGTCGGTGGCAAATAAATTCAACAGTCCAAGGTAACTTAGGGGCTGGCTACGTGGTGACAAATGAATTCGAGACACCAAGGTATATTAGAAGCTGGCCACGTGGTGCACAGTACGCAGTGAAAAATGTCAAAGTCAAGCGTTGCGCCAATTTAGTTTTCTTGAGGAGTGATCATGAAACTTTCCAACGCTTAAAGAACAAGGTATCGTCAAACCTTCCGACCTTTAAAGAACGAAGCATAGTCAAGTTCGGCGAACCACGTAGCCGGCTGCGCAGAAAATAGTCATTGTGGAAGGGTATTCGGCAGTTTAGGCAGCCACGCGCGTTTTTCAGTAACACGGTCGAAACGGCAGGGTATTCAGCAGTTACTCTAAATGTGTTTACATGTACACTGTAGGCACGATTGACTGATAAATGAAGAAGCCAAACAGTGTCTCCTAGCCCTAATCGATCGCTATCCAAAATCGAATACATCGAGTAGCTAGTAGATTGATTTGATCCACTGGGAAAATGATTCAGACTGCCAGACACGGAGTGTGAAAAATCATGTCCGGCTGCAGGACATATAGACAACGAGCTAAGTTCGGCCTACCTCGATAAAGCAAGTCTTGATGGGTTATTACAGTCTTCAACTGCCACACAGTGAATAGCTTGAGGAACATAGTCCACAAATCGAACCCTGTGTACAAAATATTTCATCCTTTACGGCATTACTATAATTCCTGAAAGCGTGGCGCCGGCCGCTTTCATCATTTGATAGAGTACGTCGTATAAGCAGACGGTTAACTTTCCCGTAAGCAAGGCTCGGATACTCAGTCGTTTCTGCTTTGACTTTGACTCGAGGTTGGACGGATCGAAACAGGCATGGCAAAAAAGCGGAGGGTAAGATTTTGTTGCTGTCGCAAAAATGCTGATCAGTTAATATTTTGATGACCGACTCTTATGTTAATTCGAAGTTATATTAAAGAGCCACTGACTGTAAATATAAAAAATCCGATGACAGGAGCGAAATTTCGAATTTCATTTTATTTCATCTAAAAGAACGCTATGGTGAGCTGTTTTCGAAAATCTTGTTTAAAAGTCCGGTCGCTTTTTTGTTTTACCAAAAATTAAAAAAGTTGAAAACACCGTTCAACGCTCATTTTCACCCTCAGGAAAAAGATTGGATTGGTGTAGACATTACCATTAATGATCATTACATTAATGATTTGCCAGAGGTTATCAGTGAAAGGATAGCTCATTTGCCTTATATGCCGATGATAGTAAGTTATATATATTATATATATTAATGCCCCTGAGGATATTTCATCCTTTCAGGGTGACCTAGATAAGATTTCTGACTGGTGCAGGGAGAGTAAAATGAAAGTCAACGTTAAGAAATGTAAAATTATGAGAATTACTGGAAAAAAAGAGCCCCCTAGCTGGTTGGGGACTATCACATAAATGGTCAAAGTTTGGAGTGTACACATTATATAAGGACTTAGGCTTGCTCACTAGCTCTAATTTATCATGGAATTCACATATAGATTCTATAACTGCTAGGGCTAATAGGGTTCTTGGTTTGGTCAAAAGAATGTGTAAGGACTTTAAGGATATTACTACATTAAGAATGCTTTACTGCAGTCTAGTTCGACCCTTGCTTGAATATTCATGTGAGACCTGGAATCCTCACACACAACGTAATATTATTAGATTAGAGGCAATTCAGAGGGGGGCAACTAAGTTTATCGTAAAGTCGAATGAGGATTATAACACTAGACTAAGTCAATTAAATTTACAAAGTTTATTTAATAGGAGATTTACGAGGGATGTTGTACTTTTATTTAATTTAATTAAAGGATCCAGTGTAATATAGATGTCTCCGACAAGCTGTCCTTCTGTAAAGATATAAAAGAATCTGCTAGTATTTCTGGTTTTAAGCACAAAGTTATATCATTTCTTGGTAACAGTTAGTATTTTTAGACTTCTTTTTAATATATAATTTAGACCTTTGGATATTTTAGATTCTTCTATATTAGACTTAGATATGATTTGTATTATATACATTTCCATAATATTATTATATTGTAGTTTTTTGGGTTGCATCCCTTGTATGGTGTCTAGTGGGCTTTTGGATGCTTCCCTCTCCTCTTACACTAAGTATTTTTCAGTGTACTTGCTTATGCTCACCTTTGCTGTATTGGAGAAAACTGTAACAAAAAAGAATAATAAGAATAAGAATAAAAAGAGAAAAATTGGGCATCTTTAGAAAGCTGTGCATGTTGTGTGACAGCTGTCTGAGCCGATCACGGTGTCAAAATAAGCTAAAATTTCAACTATTCTTATTTGTGGAAAAACAAAAAAGCGACCAGACTTTTAAACAAGATTTTAAAAAATAGTTCACCATAGGGTTATTTTAGATGAAATAAAATGAAATTTGAAATTTCGCTCCTGTCATCGGGTTTTTGATATTTACTGTTAAGTAGCTCATAAAAGCACGTCAGCTACAGTACAGGTCAGAAGTAAGCATCCATGTTAATGAGTTTCAAATGCGTTATTGAGAAATGTGCTAATGCGAGTGCAATTGGAAACCCGTGCAGAACGCACTTGCATCGGATCTACTTAGTATGTATATGAGCCAGCATACATACTAAGTTAATTAAATGATGGGTTACCATACTAAGTTAGTTAAATGATGGGTTCAACGATGTCCTAGCGAGTGTAACATTTGAGAAATGTATGACGAGGTAACATTTGGGAGGTGTTGCCCTTTGCAGTCAGTTGAGGGGCCCACTTCAGTCACGCAAGCGAGACATAAAATTTACATCTTTCTACTCATAAAAATGTAAGCAAATTACCATATTTCTTGACCGATGGCCCATCTTCTCATTGTTTTTTTGTATCTGTGAAATGGCTCAGTATTTTCCTGTTTTTAAGTTTTGAATGCTGAGGTTCGAACAGATTCTGGGAAGACAAGATTTCATCAACGCAGTCGCAATCATTTGAAGCATGAAGGTTGTCACACACTCCAGCGCACTCCTTAGTTGCCCACATGTTGGGCAAGTGTGATTGTTTGTTGTTCCATTTGCAACATGTCAGGAGTCAGATGTTATGAAGATCAATTAAATACCAATAAGTTGTGTGGTCCTGATGGGGTAACAGCTCGCTTGCTTCGTGAAGCTTCTTCCTCAATCATTCTGTCTATTACCAGGTTATTTAATTGTTCACTTGCTTTGGGAAAGCTCCCTTGTGGATGGAAAAACGCAAATGTTTCACCAATATTTAAGAAGGGTGACAAGGAACTGGTTTGTAATTACAGGCCAATATCGCTGACTTGTCTCTTGGTAAAAGTTCTGGAAAAGCTGGTTGCCAGTCATATATCTTTCTTTATCAATTCAAGAAATTTACTTAGCGATCACCAGTGTGGCTTTCGAACAGGCTCATCATGCACTTCACAGTTAATACATCTCTTTCATTTGTGGGCCTCAGCTTTGGATTCTGGCAAACTAACTGATGTAGTCTTCTTGGACTTTGCTAAAGCCTTTGACTCTCTTTCCCACAAACATCTTTTGGCTAAGCTACAACATTTTGGTATCAAAGGCAATATCTTCCTCTGGTTGAGTGATTTCCTTTACGATCGAAAGCAGAGAGTAGTCATCGATGGTGCTTTCTCCGATTGGGGAAATGTCATCTCAGGTGTGCCTCAGGGCTCTATTTTGGGGCCCCTACTCTTTGTTTTGTACGTAAACGACATACCGCAAAGTTTATCTTGTTCAAGTGAAATGTTCACAGATGATACGCTACTCATATAACTCTGATTCTATCGATATTGTCTCTGCTCCTGTTCAACAAGGCTTGCATCAAATGAGTGACTGGTGCAGTTCATGGTCTCTGAATTTAAACATTGGCAAGTGCGAATTCATGAGAATTACAAGATCAAGGGCAGCAACTACCTGTTCTTATGACATCAACTCGGTTCCATTGACGAAAGTCTCTTCGCACAAGCATCTTGGTGTGACCCTTTCAAGTGATCTTTCATGGAAATCCCATGTTCTATCAGTTGCTGCAAAAGCAAACCACGTTTTGAGCTTACTTAAATGCACTTTTGGCAGATGCTCTGAAGCTATAAAAATGGGGTATATATCTATGGTTCGTCCGATGATTGAATAAAATTATGCGTGCCCCACTTGGAATCCCCATCAACGATACTTGTCAGATAAACTAGAGCGAATCCAATGAAACGCCTCTAGGTGGATCCTTAGCAAGGACATTGCTTATGATGAAAGACTGTCAAAGTTAAGATGGATGGATCTCAAAACCCGTCGGAATTTTT
>BLFK01000871.1:1780324-1827824 GCA_014634185.1 Astreopora myriophthalma
AATCACAGAAACCATATTAAAAAGGGAGTGAGTAGCTGCGAACTCACTGAACACTTTTTACATAACACACGAACTCACGACTTTGATAATAATGTTACCATCACCATTATAGAACAAATCAAAAAAGGTCACTTAGAGACTGAAAGAAAGAAGGAAGTCCTTCGAGAAAGAGAGATTTTCTGGCAAAGAACATTAAACTCCATTCAACCGTATGGACTAAACAAAAGAACTGGATAAAGTTTTTACACAAGAGCCTTTATAAAGTTTTGGGTATACAAATTGTTTAAAACATACGTTGTAAAGGTTGTAAAACTCTTGACCGATTAGAAATACTAATTGGTTACAAAACATTCTACTCAACTTCTAATTAAGCAACACGCACTGTATTACGTCACATAATTAACCAATTAAGACTCTGTAACAATTGCATGTTAAGGCCCCTGAAGAAGGCAGAAGCTGAAACGCGTCGGGTCTTGAATAAATCATTGAAAACGGAAGTCCATTCTCCATTGTGCGAATTATATATATATATAGAGAGAGATTTTTTCTTTTGGGGGTCAGCTTTATATGAAGATTAAGTTCTTCCCTGTTGGCACCCTATTTGCATTTATTTATATTCTTCCAGTTGTATATTTAACAAATAAAGAAGCCTAAGCCGTGTATTACACTGTGATAAAACACAATGGGCATTTGAGAACACGAGGGAAATGTAGACAACACGAGCCGCAGGCGAGTGTTGTCTACATTTCTCGAGTGTTCTCAAATGCCCAGAGTGTTTTATCACAGTGTAATATACGGCTTAGGCTTCTTCATTTGCTTTATGATATAGAGGTAACGTGGCGAAAAACAATACAACACGCTTTTTCTATGTTTTATGCTCTGATAAAACATGGGTTTTTGACCAATCAGAGCGCGCGTAGGATCCTATCTATATTATAAATGCAAATGAAGTTGTTATTAATATAAATAAATAAATAAACATGAGGCATAAAACTCAAACTTGTATTTGTATAAAAGTGTGTTACCCGAGGCTTGAATCACAATATCGCATAGTTTGCAGACTGACTTTGACTGATTTTGATTGACAATGCCAGATGCCGGGCATAGTTTCATGTCAACTGAAAGATGATTCCCACTTAAATCCTGAGTTTCTTTAATTCTTAGTTTCACTGCCACACAATGCAATGCACAAACATAAGTTCAGTTCAACTAGCGGCCACAAGCAAGCGTCATGTTGATGTTAATTTAAAGAGACGCCGTGATGGATTGTTTGAGCCCCAATTCGTTTTTGCCTCACTTTCCCGCAAATCACTGTGTTTTTAATTCTTTGTTTGAAGATTATCAATGTAGAGTTTATGAAGTCAAAACATTTCCATTTGCCATCAACATACATATAATTATGGCAATATTTGTGTGACAAGCTTTGCTTACACATGGCTTGAACTACGTCCAGACTCGTAGCTTTTTGTAGTAAACATTTTTCAATACACCATTTGGTAAAATAACAATTTTCCTACCTACGCTTTTGGCATTGAAGAAAGTAGTAATTGGTACGATAAGCGGAAGGATGACACCGATGCCGTGATCACGCTGAAAGGCACCAGAACAATTTATCGCATCTGCGGTCAAATTTCAACAATTTTGAGAATATTTCTTTTAGCTGTCTGCGTATATGAATGAAGAATTTTGATTGTAAACAAGCAACAAAACAGTACTACTGCCATAGTACTGGAAATACTTGTATCTTGGCTTTTCCTTACATAATCAGAATTTTAAGACAGGTCAGCCGCTTTTCGAATATTGACATTTTTGAATTTTATTTTATTTTTGATGGACAGGTCAGAGCACATGGAATAAATGAAATGAATTCTTTGCAAACTCAAACACTGAAAATCACTGAAAAGCAGAAAGATTGTTTTGGGTTTACCAATCCATTGTTAATTTGCACTCGAACTACAACAAAGCCACACATTTTGGTGCATTATTCAAGCCAAGCACGCAAAAGGTACAGGGTTTACGGCAAATTGTTATTTTTAGCAGATCGAATAACGTAACTCCTTGTAAAGCGAGACACTGTTGTTGGCACCCTTTGGTTACCAAATCGTTTTGACACTCATGCTAGTGTGGCTTGCAGCAAAGCACCGTCTTACGCTCCACTGTCCTCTATAACAAGGTGAGCTGAAAATATAGGCAAGAGCCCTTTTCAAATAAAGAGCATGGACAAGAGAACCTTTTGAAGTCATCTTCTACTGTCTCAGGAAATCGTACTAATGCAAAGTGCATGTGACATGTCCGGCAACATGTGGACTAAACACTTTCACCGGAGAAGAAGCAACTTTGTGCAATTTTTCATGGACATGTAGGTTCGCCCATGAAACCACCTTCCCTGATGAAAACGGCCATTCTTTAGTGCATTGCACATCCAAAATGGCTCCATATGAAATTGAAATTTAATTTGTAAAACCACCTCTTTCCCCACAAGGAAGAAAGAAAGAAAAACAGTTTACCAGGCCACAATTTTCGCACCAAAAATAGTTTAATAATTTGATAGTGTGAGAGCAATTAATAAGGTCAACGCCAAAGTAACGTTTACTCACCGTAGTAAAAAGGGCAGTTCACATTGAAATTTGCACCCAAATCTATGCGATAAGCGAATGCAAAGACTGCTGCAACTTTTCACATCCTGTGGACAAAATAAGAATACCGGTAACAAGGCCATCCAATTTTCACCAAGATACGCTTCATGTTGGAATGGCTTCGAAAACCATTTTGAGCCCACAGACCAAAGTCCAAGAAGGTAGTGTTTTTTACAATCAAAACACGTTCACTGTAATTGTGAATATAAAACGATTCTGAGTGCTTTGAACACCACAACACAAGATCAAACAGACCTTTACATGGTACCATAGGAACATAATTATTGTTGGAACATGTGGGAAATATGTTCACAACCTGAAGCACACGGCAACTTGAGAGAGAGAGCTGATCATTAACTAAATCCTGGCGTCCTAGCCGGTTACGCCCCAGAACATGCTAACTACCTAATGTCCCATCTAGAAAGGGCATCAATAACAAGGCAAATGATGGTGTACCTCAGTCTGAACTTAAAGCACAAAAACGGAGAGGTGTAAAGTTCCTCACCAACTCTGCCATATTCACATGTAGACTGAATGCACAGGTGGCATGATACCCATTATAGAAGCAAGTTTCCTGCTAACATCTTAGCTGACCAATGACAGCTTTGTATGACCAAATAAGGGCATCATGTTGGTGGCATGATGATCAGTTCCTAATGTTGCATGACTTTTGCCTTGGCAAAATGTGGCACCTAGTTGCCCAGACACCTAGTTCCCCTGAAAAAAACAGAGTGTTACCTTTGCCCCCCTTGCCGCCGTGGCTGCGACAAAGCCAGTTTTTGGTGAGTGTTTTCATGACACCTGGGGCGGTTGTTTTCATGTCCAATTTGAACCCTCTGCTTGCGCCATAAAAGGTAGCACGAGCACCATTAACACTGAGCCACTGAATCAAGACGTGGTCTGATTGAGCTTGAGCTGTTTTTTCTCTATTGCGGAGGCAAACTTAAGGTGTGTGCAACCTGCCAAAGAGGAGTCATAACAATTGCCTGTGGACAAGAGATAGAAGCTATGCTAGCAGGTTGAAAAGTTGAAACAACAAGTGAAAACCCAGAGGGAACATGTGCAAGCAACTCCAACAATACTGATCCAAAAACCTGGACTAGGTCAAGGAGAAAAAGGAGTGATGGTGGGATAAGAGGCGACAAAAAATGAGAGACCAAAAGAGAGTTGGGGAGAACAAGCAAGACACAAACACAAGACTGTCACAACCCATTCTAGCACCAATCGACACCATGGTTGCACCAGTGCAGGTGATAGTGGCCAAAACAGAAAAAGGAAACCCCCAGTTTTAATGATTATTCATAGCTTTAAACTTACGTACAACGTACAAGTTTGAAATACCTAGAAACAAACACCCAAAGTAGTGTTACAAGAAGCAAATGACTACAAAGAAATATAATATAAATTCAACTTCAGCCTGCCCCAGATATGTAGAACCATAGACATAATGCAACACTTTAAGAGTTTAGATCAGCAGACTGATTTTTGATTCAGCTCACTTGCTTTCAGCTCACTTGCTTTGCTCCAAAATGGCTAACCAAACAAAACTTGCAGCACGTTGGTTGCAGCACATTGGTTGGCCCCACTGTATAAGGAGCGTAAATGCTGCAAAACCACCTCCCTCAGTAGGAGTGAGCTGGGCTACTCCTGCTCTCAAAATGAGTTGCTCCAAAGGAGTTGCTCAAAAGGAGTTACTCGGAATGAGTTACTCAAAAATGAGTTACTCGAAAACGAGTTGCTAAAAAATTATTTGCTCAAAATTATTATAAAAGTAGGCATTGAGCTCTTGATGCTTATTTTGAGCAAGCCTGGGGGGTGAATGTATGGCACATCTCTGTTGATATTGCCAAAAACCATTCAGTTGAAGTTACGACAGAGACCGCCACAAGAAGCAAGGTTGTAGGAGGTGCTTAGACAAAGAGCAAGTGGAAAGTACAGCAATGGCTGACAGATTTCAGGAAGTTACACCAGATCTCGCATTGGAAGGGAGAATTTCAATTGCCCCAACTCACTAGTTCTTTTGACTGCATTATTTTTTGTCAAACTCAACACACCACATCTCACTCTTTTTTTCTGAGGCCCTGAATTACCTCAGACTGATATAACGCATCAGTCAACATGCAAGGGCTGAATGCGCAAATGCAAAAAAAATAACACCTGTTCTGCAGGCTGGTAGAAGAGAAACACGGCTTGGGAGATTATATATGTGAAAAAATTGAGAAAAACCAGTACTGTTTATACTCTAAAATAAAAAGAAAATTGATAGGCAAAAAAACAAACTGTCTGACCTCGCAACTTTCCTCCAACAGGCCTTGAAGTCCTTTACAGTTAATATTATGCCAAGATAATGGTGGAACAGGGCTATGATGGCTTCCATGTCAACTGAAGTCCCCTCTCGGGCTTGCTCTTCAAAGCCAATGACTCTGTTCTCCCTTCTTCTGTGCTCAGTGCTCTCCACATTTGTAGTAACAGCAAAGACTGTCTAACGTGAAAAGCCACAGATCCCCTTGACTTGCCTAAAAATTTAACAGCAAATTGATGAGTAACATTAACTTCTCCTTGACAAGCTGGGCAGAACTTTGTATAACAGCACTGACACAAAATGGATGCCCAGCTGCAGAGCAACAATGGAGCATTTTGCTTTTGCCAGGATATTTCTTGCTACCGATGGGAAAACATAAGTTGCATTCCTTTAATCTATTTAATCAGAGGGCAGTGCTGTAAACCAAACTTTGAGCGCCGACCTTTTGCTTTGGACTTTGCTTTTTAAACTCAGGTGTTTTCTGGTGACAAAATGGCACTAGCATTTTGCCTTTGAAACCAAGATTTCCAAAGTCCATTTTACATGTTTCCCAGAGTTGCAATGTTTATCACAACTCAATTATTACAATTGTATTTGGGCCATTTTCTGTACTTGAGAAAAGCAAAACTGCTGGGTCACTTACAGTCACTATGATAGAGATTAGTTCTAATACCTTTCAATTAATCAGATTTTGTCTGCATGCATAAATTACTCAATCCTAAAAAGACTTATAAATAATTTCATGCAATATATTGAAGTGGTGGTCACGGATGGCGAGATACATTGTTATTCAAAACACCCAAAAAAGCACTTTCCCTAACTGGATTAATTTAACATACACAAGACAATATTCAAGTGAAACATTACAAAATTGTGTTTTGTCAGTGTGCTTACCCAAGCAAAACACTGTACTCCCAAAAATCTTGAGATCCACTAAAATCCACCGAATGTCACGGAACTCCTGCTACTTTTGTGAAAGTAAAAAACAAAACGTGATTACTTGATAAACAAGATGCCGTCATTATTGTGATGTAACAAGTTACCCTGGCAAGAGAAACTATATCTCTATATCTCTGTATGATATATTCAAAAACCAATCTTGGTGACCCCCATTTTTTATTGCTGGAAAGTAATCAGCAGGTTAAAATGAAAGTCTTAGCAAAGTTTAAAAAATTCTCTGGAGTGGATTGGAGCCACCTTACATTTTCAAAAATTTGATTTGGCTTTGAATCCACTCAAGAGAATTTTTTAAACTTTGCAGAGACTTTCATCTTAGCCTCTCAATTACACCTTCTAGCAGTGAAAAAATGGGGCCACTGATTTCAGTTTTGAGATAATGAGCAACTAAAGCCAAAATGTAGGGTGTTTTTTCAGTGCTTTCCTGTTGGTATTGTAAATAACCACATCTTGTTTAGCAGTAATTGGTGTTTGATAAGGTACCATGACATATTGCTGTTACATGATACAGTGCTACCATGTCAGTCCGTCTAATAACAGAAGCTCTTGAAAATGTTGAAACTGGTTTTGAAAAAATGTTGAGACTGGTTTAAGGCTTTTTAACAGTAAAAATGTCTTTTAAAAGGCATTTGTGCTGAGATTATTTGCATGAAGTATAAAACCAGATGCAGGATAAACACTAATAACCATAAGTGAATTTTTGAAGGTTTCGTACAAATCCTTGTGATCAAAATTTTGCCAGTTGTGTCAACTTGAGAGGGGCCATGAGAAAATTTATGATTCCAATTGACAAATCTTATACCTTTTTAATGGCCTAATTTTTCTTTGGACGATTGATATGTAGTATATACTATTAACTATTGAGGCAAGTGTTGGAAATCCACCTCTTTGTAGCAGAGTTACGACAGTTCAAAATACCATACATTTACTGTGATTTTAGCCATGATTGCCCCTCAACGAAGATGGTGTCCCAAACCGTGAAAAAAATCTATTATAACCATTAGGGCTGTTGCAGACTGACCCAGCTTATGCAGTTCAGGAGGTTAAAAAAAAAAAAAACTGAAGATGTCTTGAGTGTTATGGCTTCCTGTAACAGAAATATTGGTTTGTCTTCCTTTGGAATTTTTGTTTTGGTCATACATGTACATCAAGGAACATTTAATAAAAATTAATACTGATAAGTACTCCTGTTAATAGGTGCAGTCAAATATTCCTTACCCACCCCTCCCTTCTATCTAACAGTTGACCATAGCAGTCTAAACAAAATTTGTCGCAATTCACTCTTTCACCAGGTTGACATTGCAATAACTGCGTTTCAAACAGCTTGTGATTGTTTTACTTGCTTAGGAAAGACAACGAGGACGAAATAAATCACAGACCAAAACACAGTGGGTAGAAGTTGTAAGGAAAAATGATTTGTTTGAACAATATTACAGGGTATGATTATTTATTGTTTGTTTCATATGCACTTTTTATTCAATGATCACTGCCAATGTTGATTATTGGAATCTTGACTTGTGTATGATTGGTTACTGTCAGGTTTTAGTGTTCATGGTGTTGCTGTTCTATTTGACTGTTGAAGAATTTGACTCCTTTACCCTTACATGTACCTGCAACCCGCCACCTGCTACCCATGAAGAAGTGCAGCCAAAGATAATGTGCCTATGGATTCTAGAGCCGTGGAACAAAACAACTGCTGAGGGAGCAGGCCTTTTGCAACAGTTTGTCACGTGACCCCTTTTCCGTAAAGTCAGCTAGTTTCAAAAATGATTCAGCTAGTTTCAAAAAATTATTTTCTCTTAAATGTAAAAAGAAATGAAATGACCAGTTATTGGTCAATGTGATCATCTGTTGCAAATGGCCTATTCGATTGACATTGATATCACATTGTTCAGCTCCTTGCAGTGATGCTGTTGCTGTAACCAGTTTTCTCATCTGAGACCTCTTCTCATAACTTTAAATGAGAAATAATTTTTTATTTTAGTACCTCTTGAACCAGTTTATAGCTTCAGGTGGTTGGAAATTTTATAAAGCACAGCATCTACAACAGGTTTACTGTTATCGTTGTTATTACTTTTTTGTCAGAGTCAACAAATAGTTCCTGAAGATGAGTTCCAGGTTTTCTTGCATGCAATGCAGAAGGAACTGCCAAGCACATTTCGCATTACAGGAACAAGAAGGTAACTAGGAACTTGTGCATGTACATGTAACGCTTGTACACAGTTTGTCTGGTTCATTCTGGTTATCATTAGATGGAGGTTCTTAAACAGAAACCAATGTTATTGTCCACAGCCATGCCCAGGAACTGCTGATCATTATGCGGAAATGGTTCCTTATCAAGCTTGAGACTGTGGAGAGTGACGGAGGCAAGGCAGATCCACCAAGACCTCTTTCATGGTAAATTTGCAAAAAGGCTGTTATGTGTGGCCAAATGCAACTTATGTAAGGTTGAAAGTGAGCCAAAGCTGCTCAGTGTTTTCCCTCTGAGTGGATTGGGGGTGGCCCTGGAGTTGTTGCATTTGCATTCGCTTGCTTGCTGGCCTGTCAGTAAGGTCATTTTTCCTTCTGTAATTTTCTCCTCAGGTAAATAATCCAGTGATTAGTTCATTGTAATGGTGCCTTTGGTGTTGGTGGTTGCAAGGTTGCCATACACCATATTCATAAATAGCGGACAATAAATTTTTCTTTTGTCTTTATGAAAATTAGCCTACCAAACCTCGTTAGGGTGTGCTGAATTAAAAGAATTTTCGGTCTGAAATGAGGCTTGGAGGTGTAATTTACATAAACACAAAAGAAAAATACATTGGGTGCCATTTTTGAACATGGCGTATGGGTACCTCCTTCCCTGTGCTATACCACTCCCTGGCTACACCAACCCTTAAGCCACCAAGTTCATCTATTGTTGATGAGTTTTACATTAATTTTGGTAATGCACTTGCAAAAAAGTTTTTTCCCTTTAGTTGTTCATTATTTTTTTTGTTAAATGTACTTTCATTTTTTGTTCATGACCTCTCACATGGTTAAATTATAAGCTCAGTAGCGCTTTTAACTCAAAATGTAGTCCCACTTTGAAAAGCCAAAACTAGAAGTGTAATTAAAACTGGTTATGCCTTTAGTTCTTCCTCTTTAGTTCTTCCTCTTTTTGTTATACTTTTCAGGTATCCTGATGAGTTAGCATGGCAAATAAATTTCACAAAGAGGTTTATCAGAAAGTCGTCTTGCATGGATAAGTTTCACAAATTCCTGGTTCATGAAACAGAAACTGTGAGTCATCTTTCTAGACTGGAGAGAATAATTCTGTCTGTAGTCAGCATGAACAAACCACTGCCAAGAATAGTTTCAACTAGGAAGTATAAATCATTTAGTGCAGAGAAATTTGGCCTGGATCTGGGAAGTGCACTTTGCTCCGCCTGCCAAACCTTTACAGTGCTCTAAGCTCTGACCATTTTGGTCACCATGGCGAGTAGAAAAAAAGTTGGCGATTTAGATTGCTTTGAAAGTTGCCAGTTTGGTGACCTGGGTTTCACGGTCATTTGCTAAGCAGATACGTTTTTACGACCTTTACAAAGTTGGAGTAAGGTAAACATTTGCACAAAATATTAGTATGCCCCTCTTTCTGGGTAGTTTGCCCCTTTTACCAGGACTCAGCAATCCTCTGAAACGAGTTGTTGACAACTAAATACTTAAGTCGTAGTTGTCGGCAACTAAAGCAGTTTCCCTTTTCGAAAGGGGAACTGCTGTGTGGTAGAGAACTAAAAAATTAGCCTTTAGTGGTTGACAACTCGTTTCACACACTACATTGCATAACATAACATTTAGAAGTCGATAGGAAATAGTTGCTGACAACTTTATTGTGTAGTCTGTGGAGGCCCTTAAAGTACAGAACTGACACATAAAGTTGACCCAGTCAGCAATATTTTTTTCAAACTCTCGTAGTTTCTAGAGCAGAAGGAGAGATGCATAAGAAACTCATTTCAATTTGTGTAGTATGAGACGGTACATTTTATGTACTAGTTAGTACTAATACATTAATGTATAGTATAGACTAATGTATATAGTCTGTGGAGGCCCTAACTGACAAATAAAAATTAGCCAATAAGTGCAGGGAAATGTGAAAGCTATTGTAAAAAATATTGACAACAAAGGACAGTGAAAGATTGATGCTGACATTTGGATTTTCTTAAAGGGAAACATCAGTAGACAAGAGGCTGTCAGCATGATTCCTCCCTTGCTTTTAGATGTAAAACCAGGCCAGAAGGTTTGTATCTTGTGAAATAGGATGAGAAATGATATTTTCTTACAACAATGTAATTGCAGCTTATATTATACTAATACACCCTGTTTGTGTTATTCTTGATTTGCCTATCTTGGAAGCTTGTTTCTCCTTCTGGCTGTAATAAAGTTGCTACAAGGTGACAAATAAATTATTGAAACAAAACTTCTGAATGGGGGGTTAGTCTGCACAATGATTGTTGGTGCTGAAGTTGTCAAATAATGTTAAGTCCACATAAATTGGCAAACAGTGTGGGCAATGGTCATTTTTATTGCAAGAGGTCAAGCCTGTAGATGAATTGCATGGCATCACCAAGACTACTAGAGCAGATAACATTCAGGCTTGCTGTTTCCTACAGCAAGGCTGCTGTAGGAAACAGCTGCAGTTATATCAAACTTCATTGTGCTGTCTTTTAAACAAGTCCCTCGGTCTAGGAATATTCCCTGAGGGGTGGAGGCTAGCAAATGTGGTGCCAATCTTCACTACATGCCCTTTCTACCCTTCCTATTGGCACTGTGCTGTCAGGTAGGATGAAAACCATCACTGGTGGCACCAAGATTTTCAAGTCAATGAAGTCAGCAGCTGATACTAACTTGCTTCAGCAGGACCTTTTTCAACTTTTTTATTATTGGGTGAGTTGCTCAAAGCAAGGTTAGCAGTAACGTGGAATAAATACCATAGGACTTTATGGATGGTTAATGCTAACCATGCTTTGAGCAACTCGCCCATCTATAGCTTCTGGTCTTCTCTTTGAAGAGAGAAAGTGACAGTCTCAGTCTATTATATGCAAAGGCGAAGCCATTGGTTGCTTCATATAAGGTGGACAATGTCAATCTTGAACAAACTATGGTACATTCAAGGCTGACTTAGGAGTGTGGGTTTCTGCAAACCTCAAGTGGCCTAAGCAATACTACTCTTACAACAGACCCCACCAGCTAATAAACTACTAATATATCGTAGACTAACACTCACTGCATATGAAGCATCACTGTGTAAGGACCCTGTTGCCCGAGAGAAATGAGTGGCGGGTGATCTCATCGACCTGAGATAGCATGAGCTGAGCCCACCATGGGCAGCATCACATCACTCACCCTATTGCCTTAAGCTTGGGAAAGTTCTCCATAATTTTAGTGCCATATATTGGGGGATGGGGAGTTGGCACAATTTTTGCGTAAGGAACAACAGTCTGAAACTTGTCACTTAGAATGTTTTTGCTTGAGCTCGTCTAAGCCTAAGCTAGCCCAAACCTCGGTGTAGATACAGGCCTCTGTTATCCAGATTAAAGTGCCACTATATTTAGTAAAATCATATGTACTTTTATCTAGGTTCTAGATGCATGTGCAGCTCCAGGATCTAAAACTGTTCAACTCATTGAACTTCTTCATGGTGAAGACCCGTCAGGAATACCAGGTAATTCATGTGTGTTGTTTATTGTGGGTTATGAGAATATCTACAATATGGGACAAAACCTGTTGAGGCAAGACACAAAATTCCACAATGCAAGTTTACCTTGCATCAGTTGCACCAGATGAGGGTGTAAATCAGTCCCCCTTACGTGCCCGTACAATGGAAGGGTAGGGCATAAACATCCTATGTCGAATTTTAGTGTGGTGGCACAAGCAATTTTACTGTGGTGGCACAAGCAAATATCTTAGACTTATAGGCATACAGTATTGAATGGTTCAAAGCCCACCAGGGTTGAATTTTCCTTTTAATTTGTTGCTATCTTTCTTTTTCATTCTTAATCCTTCTTGTCCTAATTTTTTCATCCAAACAAGATGACAGAACACATTGTGCTGTGGTTCAGGATTCTGGCCATGCATTTCTTGCAAAAGAAGCAAAACTAAGGGAACGCGTCCAAATTTCAGAATTGGGTAACACTGATTCCCATCAATCGGGTGCCAATTTTTTCCAATAGGCTCAATGTTTGTACCGATTTTATCGGTGCCGAATGAAACGGCATCGGCAACGGGTCGCATATCTTCATCGGGCTGTGGTAATTAAATTAGATTGTCAAATTTAATAAGCTTATCTGTAAAGAGTTCAAATCGGCGGTCTTGCTTTGAAATACTGACCTTTAGCATTTCTCATGTAATGTTTATTATTGACTACAGCAAAGAGTGACTGATTGCTTTCGATGCACAGTCTTTAGGCTCTTATTATACCTTCTCTGTTTTGTACATGTGTCTTCTTTCATCCAAATTGAAGGTTACGTCTTCGAACAATTGTCTCTATTTCCCTTGACACGACCAGACAAGAATCAAATTTGTCAAGAGAAGAAACAGCCGATTATTTGAAAGACAGCGTTATAATTAAACTGTATTTATGTACGATATCTCAAAATGGCCTTTACTAGCTAGGGTTTGTGTTAACCAAAAACGCGTAAGAGAAGAATCTTTGGAGGCAAGGAAAATATCAGCGAAAAAGTAGCAATTTGGAAGCGAACATCCACAACCAACAGTCGTGGTCGAAATCAAATAAACCGTGTTACTCATTTAGCCACGGGGCAGCCGGCAGTTCGGACCATCTGAGAGTCCGGCAAGCTGTTAAATTGATATCAAGTGAATTAACCTAAAAGCTATTAAAGAGGCTTTCAACTGTTTTTTTTTTTTTAATTGAAACCAACAAATTGTGCCTGTCAGGTCTTGGCCACGCAAGGTTCGCTTACATTGAGAAAGCCAAGTTCTCACAATTGCCTAAAAAAAAACTGCACATTTTCAGAAACGGATAAAAACTGCTTTATAAATAAGGTACCTCATTCCTTTCTTCCCCAAGAAATTGCCAAGTAAAACTGCTTTTCCATGCGCTTGTGCTTGAACCGGCTCGTCACAAATAAATGTAGGAGCATAACACAAGTCTAAAACAAACAACTTCCAATTGCAATGCGGACGATATTTTGGCTTGTCACACACTCACCTTGAGTAGTCAAAGCGCAAAATTTCCTCGTGCAAGCGAAGTAATTTATTGCGGCTATAAACAAGTAAGTTGCGAAACCATTCTCTTTTCTGTAATCATTTTTTGTAGCCTGTAAACAAAGATACTTTAAGACGTTTATATCATCAGTGTTATGTGGTGTTTTTGCATCGAATTGTGACCCGTTTTAATAAAAATGTTTTTCGAATGAAATGGATTCACCAGCATGGAAAAATGTAATGAGATTGTATGTAAGGAGATCGAGGAGAAGGGCAAGATACCCTTTCTAGACTGCTTGGTAACACACGAAAATGACACCCTTCAAACCACTGTTTACAGGAAACCAACACACACTGACAGACTTCTCGACCAAACGTCTTACAATCCTAATTCACACAAAGCGACTACTGTACAGAGCTTGACGAGAAGAGCACAAATTGTTTGCGACTCACACAACAGTTTGACCAATGATACAAAGCACTTGAACACTGTTTTTGTTAAGAACAACTATAGCTCAGACTTCATGAAATGCAATAGTTACATCACACAGAACGACAGCTCTGACAAGTTATCCACCACTACAGCCACCATACCTTACAGATGAGGGACCTGCGAAACCATAGCACGCATACTACAACCTTACAACATCCGTGTTGCACACAAACCCATGTTCACTTTACAACGCTTACTCAGTAATGTTAAAGACAAACCTGAAAACCGACCGGGAGCAATTTACAAGATCAAATGCTCCAACTGCCCGGCCAGAGTGAGACGGTGAGAGGGTCAGGAACTTAACCACGCGACTAAATGAACACAAACGAGCTACTAAAAAAGGTGACCTCAACAACAACATCACCGAACACCACTTGAAAACAAGCCACACGACTGGGACTCTGCTACCTGCGTTACCTACAGTACTGACTACCACCGACGAATAACACTCGAAAGATGGTTTACTAACTTAGAACAAACTACCCTAAATCCCTGCCAACCTCTTCCCGCACCTTACAATTGATTACTCACCTGAAAACAGTGGCTCATAATGCATGTTAATTATACAACCCACATCCTATAACCAAACAATCACCACTCACGTCTTCACAGCCAATCACATCACAGGTTTGCTGACGGCTATTCAACCTACTGACCAATCGAATCGTTCACCAGGGTTTTTGAATTTTCGACTGACTAAAATTGATCACTTGACTCGGAAGATGGCTTCCACACAGGTTGTCAAAACGTCAGTCAACAAAAACAGTCCTTCTCAGGACTCTGAACGAAACCAGTCGTGAAGTTTGCCAGTAATGCCTATCGGTGCAACCTTCCAAGTACAGTCGACTTCCGATAACTCGAACCTTCAGGGGAAATAGAAAAAGGTTCGAGTTATCGGGAGTTCGAGTTACCGAGGGTAAAATTATATACAAAATTACCCGAAGGAAAATGAAAATTGGTTCGAGTTAGCGCAAGGTTCGAGTTAGCGAGGGTTCGAGTTATCGGGAGTCGACTGTAGCTTGACTTGATCCACTTTATCGAAAGCCTTACTCATGTCGAGATATATGATGTCCGTTCGTTTACTGGTTGACCACCAGTGTAATGCAAGACACTGTCAAGCTGACTCACACAAGATTTGCCAGCTAGAAAGCCTTGCTGTTTGCGACTAATGAGGGGGGATATGTGATCCCGTAGACCCACCAAGACACAGCGATCGAGAACTTTGAGGAGATGACAGGGAGAAGGGAAATTAAAATTTATTGATCCACATTGTAATTTCCACCAAATTCAGTATTAAGGGCACAGTGGTGCTACTAAGTCCAGCAGTGAAAAAGTGCCAGTTCTGGCTCAAGTAACAAATCAAAAAATAGGCAGTCGAAGAATGCATGTGGCTACCTTGGATGGAAATAACTGACTAAAACTCTTCGTTTTGATAGGCTGGCCTTGAAATCATGTGCTAGAAATTTGCTTTGGTCATCTGCAGTCTGCATTTTGTATTGACCGAAATTCACTTTTTGTTTTACTTAAAAAAAAAATGTTTGGAAATATAAGGTAAGAGGTAAAGTCTGCATATGAGCGAAGTGGCCCATCAGGCGTGCGCTCATCTTGGGTTTCTGTAGCATGAAGCGACTAGGAGTATTTCTACCCGTTGTCATAAACCTCTCTAGAACGTCTAATTTCATTGGATCTTGTTAGCACGAAGCTCTATTGTTTCAGGGCTAGGGTCCATTGTTACTATTGTTTGTAGATCATTTTCTCAGCCAATCATGCAGGACGTTGCGAAGAGCTTTGTGGCAACCCATTTCCACTCCCCGTGGATGAAATGCTAGTCCACTGCAGGGTTACTCCCCAGTATTAAATATGCTGGTATCCATTTATAACCCTAGGGGGAGAAAGGCACTTAGAGAATAAAGTGTCTTACTCAAGAACACAACACAATGTCAGCGGCCAGGGCTCAAACCCACACTGTTCGATCCGGAGTCAAGGGCACTAACCATGAGGCTGCTGTGCCTCCAACAGAAACATAAGAGGGATAATTGAAAATTGGCTAAGTAATTTTAGTGGGGCGCAAATGGACAAAGTTGAAATAGTTTTGTACGTCTGACACTTGGCAATTTTTATTAACTTCAAATGTAACAATATTTAACAGCCCTGAAATGTCAACTGAATAATGTTGTCTACTATAATTATAATTAATATTGGCAGAAACTGAACAAGCAAAGCAATTATTTCTTGAGCATACAAAGTTTTCTAACAGAGATGTTAGCCAGTCGATGTTCTTGTCATTGAATTAAATATTAACTCAATACGATCCATATTGGGAGAATTAATCTGAACCATCAAAGCAATAATTTGGATATCTAGTAGAGGTGGTAACCAGTTAAGGCATGTTAGGACAGTAACATTTAATTTATTGAATGTCACTGAATTAAATGTCAACTGATATTAACAATATCTAGCACATTATCAATATTTACAGAAACTGAACAACCAACGCAATAGTTTCTTGAGCATACCACTGTCTCTGAGTAATAGAGGACTTTGCCAGTTGATGCACTTGAGAACAGTAACATGGAATGTCACTGAATTAAATGTAAACTGAATAACAATATCTAGTATATGATCACTAGTAACAAACTCAACAACCAAATAATAATAATTTCGGTCTCTTTGTAATAGAGGTGTTCACCAGTTGATGCACATGTAACATGTTGAATGTCACTGAATTAAATGTCAACCATTGTCAACTAGTTTACAATTTCTACATGTTCGTTTTGCTTCAGGAAACTCTGAAGTGCATCATTGAAGCATGTGAAGCTTGAGATGTTGTCTGCAGTTTGAAGTATTTGACAGACCAGTTTGGTTTTGCATAAACTTGCCAGGGTTGTTATGTTACAGTTTGGGCAAGTTATGGTTTCTTCAGTTGTTTCCTGAGTATCTAAGGAGCTGTTACAAACAAGACAAAGGGAGCTTTTTTGGATATCAACTCTAACACACTTTGCTATGATGAGGCTGTCTTCCAGAGTAGTTGATGACAAATTAATGTCATGTATGTCATCAATTTCATCTATCACTGTCAACTCATTGGTATTGAGATACTTGTTATCGTCGAATATGCGGACCGTCAGGTTTTGAAAGTGGTAACTCTTGCTACTGTGTACTGTTTCAATTGCATCTTCCCATAAAATCAGTTTGATTGATTCTGTGTGATCTCCAACAAGGCATTCTACCCTGTACTTTGTTTTTTCTCTGTGTACAACTGGTTGCTTGTTTTCTGATTTAGTAACAACTTTCACCTTAATGTCAACTTTGTCATATACGCTGGCAGAGAGACAATCTTCAACTGTAGAGACATGGCTTGCAACTGCTTTGTTGTATGGAAATTCCACATGAGAAGGAGCAATCCTGCCTGCCTTGGCAATGGAATTTTCATGTATGTTCTAATTCGCTGCGCTCAGACGAACGTAAATTATTTTCTCCTTAATTACTGTAGAAAACACAACACCAAAGGAATGATGGTTGGATGCTCAGGCAATCCAACCCAACATGAGACCACAAGAAAGATAAAAGGTCTTACCGCGAAAAAGCTGAACATTACTAGCAGATTTAAACTTCTTAGAAGCATTGCCAGAACTAGCCCTAGATTCCTTCCTTTTCTTTTCAGCCGATGATTTAGCCTTCCGAATTTTCTTCTCATCTTCGGAGTTGGAAGCAAGCTCGTCCGACTCGTACTCCTGCACTACCAACCACCCGTCTTTGCTTCTGTCTGCGAGCTTTATTAACTTCTGTCGCTTCTTTATGACCTGTCTCCCTTCTGCCACCAGCTTGCGGACCTCTTGGGGCTCGTTCAGGCTGACCTCTATCTGACCAAAGATGTGGTCCAATTGGGCATCTAACTTGAACTGTTTCCTATTACCCTTGAATTTAAACTCAGCGGCTTCCTTAACTACTATCGACTTTCCTTCAAGCTGCTTGCTTTTTTCGTCGAGTTGGGATGCCAGATAAGTTTTGAACAGAGAAAACACTTGATCGACCAAAGGTGGATTTCATTGTTCTTGCTGTGATGAAGAGTTCTCCGTGACCTCGGGCGCCGGAGTGGTTAAAACTTCTGCTTCTGATCGAGCCGACTTACTAGCCATCCTACAACTTCAATGTCAGCATGGAAAGCGAGAGTGAGAGGACTAACTCACACTGAAGAGTCTACAAATACTGAAACCACACCAATCAGGAATACCCAAGGGACACGCCCAAGTGGCGTGTCCTACAGTGAATTGAATCAACGATGAAACAAACTGCTAATGAACTGTAACACCGCATACCAGCAGAAAATATATCTTCCTTTGTTTTGCTTCGTTTTATACCATGAATTTTGACAGGGGATTTGTTTTGAAAAGCCTGTTGAAGGTTGACTCTTTTTTCAGGTGAATAACATACCAGGCAAACACTATCAGTTTCTGCTGTTTGTAGTTTGAAGTTGAAGTACTTTGTCTTTGTTTTGTTGGAAGATTGTATGGGACTGAGTAAATGTACATAGCCCTGAAGAGATGAATCTGCAAAATATAATGTTTATATTAGAGGAGAAAACCTAGACATGTCCGTGGCGTTGCAAATGATAAAAAAGCTGCCAATTGTTTGGAAATCATGCTTTGTGTGCACAACCTACAGATTAGTGAACAATCCTCCAGCAGATTATTGAGTAATCTGAAGGCTGCACTGACTCCCAAAGTTCACAGTACTGTAGGTTCTTAGCCAATGAGAGGACAGATAGTGTCTGCAACGCAGGAAGGAAATTATTGGGTTGTTTCACATAAAAGAAAAAACAAACAAACATTAAAATGGTAAAAATGGCTCTGAATTATCATTTTTGGTGTGGTTGAACATTGGTTTTAAATTTATTAATATATTCAAGTGTCATATTAAAGGTGACATTTAACTGTGCTTACCTTCTCCTGAATTGCTTGCTTTGGTGCTAGGGGAAATAAGGAACATTTGGATGTTAATTAAGCCATTTAATTTTAAATATACGAGGAAAAAATTCTGATTTGAGAAAAACAGAAAATCAAAAGATGTTTTTACTTACTTCGAGTTACCGGTAGCTGCTTTATCCATTGTGTGAGTTAGTTGCACCAAGTAAACTGTAAAACTAATATTGTGAATTTACAATAATGCAGCAATTTCCTACTATAAACTGAAATTCTGCATTAAGACCACATATTTTTGGCATATTTTTTGGTCTATACAAGTGTTATTATCAGTAGTTGAACAGGATACAAGTTGCCTGTAATTATTTCTTGCAAACAGATCTTAAAGAGGTGCCCTTTGTGTTTCATTAAACCAGTTAATATTAAAGTCACCAATAAATATATTGTCATGAGTTGACAGTTTCTAAAAAACTTCTCTCAGTGCCTGGCATAATTGCATCACTGGTACTCTTGGTGACCTATGAAGTCCTATGATATTAATATGTGGAAGGTTCAAAAATTGCATTACAGTTATTTCAATACCAGTGCCATTGCTGCAGTAGGGATAGCCAGGATAATAATCTATTTGACTATAAACTGTGTACCTCCATATGGTCTTATATTATTGGCAGTTGTTGTGCCATCATTTCTAAATAGACTATAGCCATTTATGTTATACTTATCATTCGTGTCTAAAGTACGAAACCGTGTTTCAGCAAAAACATTTACATCAGTGCTGGTATAATTGAAGTCTCTGTATATGTCATCAAAATGCTTATGTAAGGACCGTGTATTCAGATAACATAGTTTAAAGGGTGTTTCTCCAGCTTTATAGTCAGGTGTAACACATAAACGACGTTTGCGTTCAGTCCTTAGTTTACTCATTTCTTCGCATACGTCATTGCTAACAGCTATTTTGTCTTCACAGAGATTAGTGATATAAAGGCCTTCTATTGTTGTTACTCTACTTAGTCCCACATAATGTATATGAGGAATTGCTTTTCTAGTATCAAAGTTGACAACAATCCTTGTCTCTGTGTCACCTTGTGACCTATGAATGGTTTTAGCAGCAGCAGGTCGTAGTGGAAACTGTTTCCTTATGACTTGAACAGTTCTATTTCTACCAACAGCAAACTGAATAGTGGCAGGTTTTATAGGTGTCCATGTTGGTCCAATACCTTGTACATACAATTGCCTATTGTCATGTCAGGTTTTCTCTCCGACATCTGCATGGTCAAATTGAACCCATACTATCCCAGATGGTCTGTCTGTCTGATGTATTTGTATCAACTTGATAACATTTCCAGCACCATTTGTCATACTATCATCTGTTCTAGTGTTCAGTGATATCTCTGTCCTTTCCCCTGTTGCCAGGTTCAGTATAGAGTGTAACTGTCTAGTTTTCCTGGGATTACTAGGTATTTGTTTCAAGATTTTATCTCTGAGTTCCTGTGACTCAGCTCCTACATGTACATGTATGACACTGTCATGTGCTTTGATACTATACTTGGTACTTGATATGGCATGGTGTGCTCATTGAACTCATTAACCTTGGCATTCTGTATAAACAAGTGTGGAGCATCAACTGGATAGTTTCTATTAGATTGTATTAACCTCTCTTTAAATATTATAATGTCTTCTTTTTTGTGTTTTCCTTCTCTCATATGGTATAGTGCTGGTGAAATCTAACTGACCTGTCCTACCCCTCAAGTCGGAGATTCTCTCAGCATTCTTTTTCACAGGGTTGAGATGTCTCGGAACACACCACTTGAAGCACTGCTCGTCCTTGATCTACTCACGTGAGTATCATCTTGACCTTAGTCTGACAATTATCTTTCATGATTGTCAAGACTTCAGGTTTTGCTCCCTCCATGAAATCTTCAAGACCATATCCATCCACACCCATGATTCAAAATTGTCTGGCAAATCCATTCAATGCACTGGTTGATTCAAGAGCTTGAAATTGGTGAGGTTTGTATTCCCTGACAAAATCCATCCACTCTTCTCCTGTTTCTGAATCGGTCAGAGTAGGTCTTCTCAATCCAAGCATGTACTTGATCTCTCTAATTTCCCTTCTTCGCTGATCTTCCTCATTCCCCTTAACTGGCCTCAATCTGACAACTTCTCGGTTTTAGTATTGGAGCGTTAATGTCTGGAACTGGCTCATCAAGGATATTTGTGACTCCTTGTATCAATTCAATGAGCTCCCACTTTCTGAGTTTTGAGTAACCTCTAAGGCCTCTTCCCTGAGCGTCTGCAATCAACTCAGGTCTTTTCATCGTTTCCATTTTTATGAGATACAAAAAAAATAATTTCTTAAAAAAACTCTTGTGGCTTTGATCTCATCCACACGTCTTATGTTGGACTGGTTTGAACTTCATTCTCATATCCAGGTGGAGGAAGTAAGGTCAGCGATGAAGGTGGGAAAGCTGATAAAGGTATTGTGATCCATTTCATCAGGAATGACAACGTGAGAGTTGGGAATCAGTTTGACTTCTTCATGGCAAATCAGTCAGAAGGTCTTACACAAGCAGGAATGGTGAGACTGAATCAGTTGATTGAGGCTTTTGCTTACTGTGTATTGGTAGCCCAAGTGAATGTCAGATCATCAATCCTTGGATCATCAGGAAGTGCTAAAGAAGCTCAGCGTGAATTCCTCATACTGGTTGAGGATGTGATCAGACAGGTGGATATCTCAAAGAGTGTTCAGAGGTTTCAACTCGCCATTGATGAAGGCAGAGTGAGTCTCAGTCTCATGATGTCACCAGGGACATGGCTCATGCCTTCAAATCTCCTTCTAAACACTCATAGTACTGCTGGATATAATAACAGTCTGAAGAAAGTGACTGCCAACATGAAACTAGGGGTGAATAAATTGGTGAACTTAGGGATGAAACAAGTCGGAGTCTGGCTTACGGGTGGTAGGCTATCTAAGATTAAAAGAATCAGCCCAAAAAAACTATCAAAGGAGAAGCCTAAAATTGATGGCGTGACTTCATCAAAAACGGGTGAAGTCAAATATCAATTCTGAAGAATCTAGTCATGAATCTGTTAAAGTCGGGTTGATTCTTGCATTTGCAGTTTCAGTGCTCATGATTCATCGCTTCCTCTGAATCCTCTCAACCATGAAAACAGCAACTCCTAAGATGAGTAACCAGGCATTCTTTCCAAGATAGCTGATCACTGATCCAGCAGTCTTGAAGAAAAAGCCTACTATAGATCTGATGAGACCCGGGAGAATTCCAGTGATCTTACTTCCAATTTCTTTCAAACCATTTCCAACTCCTTCGACAGCAGACTTCAGGCCTCTTGTCAATGAGCTAACAATTACTCCAATAGTAGTTCCGACTGGAAGGATGACTGCTGATACTGTGAAGCCATATCTCTTGAAGATGTTTTTCACTCTCTCTCTGAGTGATAAGCTCTCCTCAAGTTTTTCTCTCATTCTCGAGAGTAACAATCTGCTCATTTTTTTTCTCTCACATGTTCCATTACTCTTTCTCTTATTTCAGAGGCTTCATTCTCATCCTCAGCAATCTTCAAGTCTTCTTGAATGGATTTATTCAGCTCTTCAATCTCATTATCGTTCTGATCAATCAGCTCATCACGCTTTGGGCCAAGACTTTTATTGAAACGATTGAGGAAAGACTTTTGAGAAGTTCCATCTCTTTCGAATACTTCATATTTTCCTGGAGCTCTCTTTCCAAAAGCATTAGAAATTGCAATAGCTCTTCCTTTTTCAACTTGGAGCATGATAGGTTTCCTGTTTGGATAATACAAATCAAGTTTTTCACGTGCATTTGATACTGCAATATCTTCAAGTGATTCACCTTCACTGAAAGATGTTTCAGCAGTTTTTTAATCTTTCTCTCCCCCTCTGCTCGTTGTCTTCATTTCAATTGGTGGTTCACCTGAAGGGTCTAGAATTAAATTATAATCAGTGTAACCCGTAATGGTTACATGTGGAGCAGGAGAAAAGGTTGCAGGTAAACCAGACAATTCCAACGCACAGCAGTAACGAAACGAAATAAACTTTAATTGAAGTAACGAAAAAACAGCAGCAGAGATCAGAAGAGGTTGAAGGTTGTTGAAGGGTTTAAACTAAAACTTTGAGAGTAAATAGCAATTTGTGTTGTTGTGGTTGGAACTAGAAAGCAAAAGAAAAAAGCCTAAATGAGTCAAAGCCTAGATATATTGCTTGACTTACGCGCACGTGGAATGCAATGCAAAACTAAATAAAAACGCTAACATAATTATGCTACATTATGATAATAAACTAACAGCTATTACAAAGAAAATATGAATAAAACGACTTAGTTTAGTCTGGCTCTGAGTAACTATGGTAGCTGATAAAAAAGGTAGAGGTACTTGAAATAGCTACGTAACCAGTAAGTAGCGTTGCAGCAATCAGCCTTGTGTAAAATTACGTGAATATATACAGTGTGTATAACGAAATCCGATAACCTAAAAACAATAATGCAAGCGTGTACAGCGGTGCGATAAATAACTGAACGAAGAGAAATAAGGTGGGAATCGCGGCTAAATGTAAACAAACGAATTATTATATTACAAAAGTAACAATCAGGATGAAAAGGATTCCTATGATCATCATTATCAAAACCGTTGTTATCTTCTTCAGTTGGCATTGGTTCATGTCCTCCACTTGCCATTTGAGAAAGAAATAAAAATATCTGTCAAAATAAAATGTCAGTAAGTGATCAAATCAAGCCAAGTTTTGAGAAAAAGTTATAGAATGCTCTCAAAGGAGATCGGATGGTTCACAGAGTTACATTCAATCCAAACAATGCATCCCGGGGTGATATCTTAATGGTTCCAGTCCCAAAACTCCATGACGGAGTAGTCCTTGTGCCAGGATCCCTCGCACTTAACTTCAACCTTACAGTGAGTGGACATGCGGACAATTATCTCATGAGCAATGTATCACGAGCTCTAGTTGACAGATTGACTGTTAAATTCGCAGGAGAAATCTTGCAAGATACAATCCATTCAAACTCTATCAGGATCTCTTCTTGACAGAGAATGAGAGAGCGAGCATGCTGTGGGAGGGAATTCAATCTGTACATCCTTCAAAGATCAGGTGCAATGCTGGGGACAAGAAGACTACAGTAGTTGTGAAAGAGAATAAGCTGAATGAAGTGTATGGGAACAAGTACAGGATTCCATTGGATCATGAGATTCTGGTGGATCATGGAGTCTTCTTCCTGAAAGAACTCTCATATGAGCTTGTTTTTGAACTCAGACTTGCACCTGCCAGCAACGTCGTGAAGGGATCAGATCAAGAGGATCTTGGCTATGAATTGACTAACATTGAGCTTGAGTATGAAGTGAATCACAGTCAAAAACTCACTGAGGATGCCAGATCCAACTAGGTGAATGGAAAGGGTTTCAGATACAAGCATGTGAACCATCATAAGACAATCTAGGTCAATAAAGCAACTGATTCAATCATCAATGAGACCCTTAACATTGCAAGGACGTCAATAAAGGGTCTTCTTTCCACTTCTATGAGCCATATGCAGCAGGGGCGAGAGACAGTGAGAAGACATTCAATCCTGACATCACTGAAGTGAAACTTGTTCTGAATGGAATCCCAAGTAAAGTTTACAGCCAAGGGGTGAACGCTAGGGATATGTGGGAGGAAGTCTTCAGAAGATTTGGGAAGGAGAATAGCACGATGAATGTGACTGATTTTTATGCCAGAGACAGAGGTGGTATTTTCATCGATCTCAGAAACTTGAAAAACAACGATCTCCATGGTTCAGGATTAAGATTGGAGAATACAAGGGAAAGAGTTCAGCTCACTATTCACAGGAAGACGTCAAGTTCTGGGAGTGTAAAATGCCACATCATCATCCTCTCGGATGCTCAGTTCAGTATTCTAAACGGAGCGCTTGAGAGAGGGACATATTAGTTAAAAATATGGAGAGTCAGACCCTCCAATTCAGGAAAGACTAGATATTTGGTAAACCGGTTGAGTGGTTCCTTCAAGGAGAGGTTTGACTACATCATCCTCTTGTTTGTGACCTACATTCACAACAAGACATGGCGGTTTCGCAGAAGATGAGAAGGGTCCTTTGTTGTGACCCCACTTCAAGACTAGATCGACCATTGGCTTAAGCTCATTGGTTACGTGTTTGAGGGGACTGATACACGGATAATTCTCCATGATTGCGCCATTTCAAGAGATTTGAAGCAGAGAACAAACAAACTCGTGAACTTAGCATTCAGTGCGAGACATAAGGGGATCAGCGTCTGGGTTCTCACGCAGCAGATGACGAGCATCGCGAAACCATTCAGGGAGAACATAGCTGCATTAGTTCTCTTCTACACACCATTAGCGAAAGACATGAAGGTCATATTCGATAATTATGCAGGTGAGTTGACGAATAATGAGAAGAAGAGTTTGATGGATGACCAGAAGAGTGTCAGATATTCACATCTCATATTCTCATTTCGTCATCCTTATAGTATAATTCAACAAATGTAACATGTGGTCTCTAAAAATGGTTGATAATGAACAAGAATTTATCAATGATGTCATGAACATTCTTGAGGCTGAGCCCTTAAGTGATTCAGATCATCAAGAGCAGCTAGCCATTCTAGTAGCAAGTGGAAAAGCAAAGGAAATGATTGGGCAAGATCTCACTCAACATCAAGTCAATTGACTTTCTGGAAGAAAGGTTGAGATGTACTTCAAGAGATATGAGGCTGCATTGTCTTTATGATAACTTCTCAGTTAAAAGTGAGCTTGGAAAGATTGCTGGAGGACTGAGTTTGCGTTATGGAAAATGGATGGAAGTGCTGCTTTTCTCACTGCCAAGAATGTTGATTTTGAGGAAGCGAGTGTGAATGAAGGACTTATCATAACTTGATGAGTACTTGATAAGAACTTGCGTAAAAACTTGATAAGTACTTAAATGAGTAAGTAATTGTGTAAGTACTTGAAAATAATGTATCAAAATACAAAATGGAAGAACCTAAAGCCAAAGAACCTGCAGCTCAACAAGTGGCTACAACTGAAAAGAAGACAAAACCAAAGAAAGACCCTGGAAGAGTTGCAGCTGGCAAAAGACTTGCCAAACACAGGAAAACAACAGGAAAGTGAGAGAGGAGAAGAAGAAGAAAGACAAGAGTGACAGCATTTCTGAAGCTAGTGATAAGCAAAACTAAAGCGACAGCAAGAACAAACCTACAACTGAAACCTCACAATTTTCACTCACTCAAGTACTATCAACAGCGAGTATTGTTCTTTCACTGTCTGGACTTTATTATAAGAGGATAGAGGTGTTGGCTCTCATTGATAAATCAAAGTCACAGCCACTAATGCAACCAAAGTCACAGCCAATAGAGCCTCCACAGCCAAAAATTCCTTCGATCAGACCATTGGATTGAAATCATTATCTTCTTAAACTGGTGAAAACTTGACTGATGCCTCGATGATCTCAGAAATTGCAGCTGGATATGGTTGCATCACTAAGAGGGCAATCAAAGGATCTATGACTTCTGATCCAAGTTCTTATCTCATAAACTACGTGAAGTTACGGTGGTTGTTGTTGTTGCTTGTCTTGCAACTAAGCAGTATCTTGATCCAGAAATTATACCAACTAAATAAAATGGACACTGAATGTATGAATAGTGTTCTCAAGCTTGGTGCCTTCTGCTTGGCTGTTGAGACTGTAAGGTTCTTCTTAAGTGATATTGAAGAGAGGTTTGAAAGAAAATTGTCTCTGCAGGAAGAAAGGGTCAGGGGTGAAAGTCATTCAGGAGTTAAGAAACAACTTCCAGATAAAAGTAAAAAACGAGTGATTTAAAAAATGCCAACAGTTGCAATAATGGTTAGTGGAGTGATAATCAATGCGACTGCCTTCGTTGGTGGAAGTTATTTCGCAAAGTATTTGATTGGAGGTCAGGATGCTGATGAGGAAAGGAAACAGCGCAACGGCTGTTGAAAAATATCAAGCCGCATATGAGAAGTATCACAAGAATTGGACAAAGCTTCTTGATTGGATCACAGCTAATGATAGAATCAAAGAGCAAGTGAGGCAGAACCTCAGGAACACAGATTATGCTTTGAAGCTTTACAACAAAGTACATGCATGAACTGCATTTGGTGTCTGAACCTCAGTTTTCAGACTTCTACAAACCAATTGTTCAACAGAAGCAAGGTGAGAGGATTTACGTTGGAGCTGGAGCTTTAGCAGTGGGATTGGCTGCTAGTCATTTCTTGTGAGTCAATATATAAAACGGAATGAGAGCTTTCAAGAAACTACTGCAGTCCGAAAGGCTTTTGGAAAAGGTTGGATGCAGTGAAGAAATTAGCTCTGAAGATGATGTAAAACTTTGGTTGATGAAGCAAGCCATCTGACAGATTTATCTACCTGCTCCTAAACGTATTCCGAGACCAACTTTTGATGTTGATTCTCCAAATGCAGCTCGTCAAGCTGATCTTCTTTTCCTTCCTCACGATAAACTCCTGAGAGGAGGGAGGGTGTACAAATATGCATTGACTGTCATCGACATGGTAGCAGGTTCAAAGTGGCTGAACCTCTCACTTTGAAGGACTCCTCTGAAGTCTTGAGAGCTTTTCAAGCAATTTATAAGCGAGGACCTTTAACCCTTTCAGCCCCAAGGGGAGCCCCAGTGACGAGTAAAATCGTCTGGCGTTAGACAGAGTAAAATCTGTAAGTGGCACTACTGGGAGTGAAAGGGTTAATGGAGACATAGTTTCTGATCAGACGGAGAGGTGGTTAACCCTTTCAGCCCCAAGGGGAGCCCCAGTGACGAGTAAAATCGTCTGGCGTTAGACAGAGTAAAATCTGTAAGTGGCACTACTGGGAGTGAAAGGGTTAAAGTGTCTGAAGGTTCCTCAAGTTGATCCCAGGCGTGAATTCATGGTGATGTCGCATGTGAGAGGGAGGTGCATGATCTGAGAATAAGAAGAGCAATTGCAAACGTTCACAGAGATCAAGGAATCATGGAGAGATTTAGCCAGACTTTGAGTGAGTGTCTCTTCAGTTTTCAGTACAGTGAAGAGATGAACTTCACATCTGGAAAGAGATCCACTGAATGGTGAAGAGGCTTCCCGAAGTTGTTTCAGCTTTGAATCGTGACGAGACTCGTCTCACAGGAAAGAAACCTGTGGATGCCATCAAAGAGAAAGTGGTTGATGCAAAAAGTTTGACTACTTATTCAAGACCTGTTGGTTTGAATGAGAAGAGACTGGATTCTTCAAAGAATGTGAGATATCTCTATGCAGCTGGTGAACTGGAAGGTGGACAAAGAAGAGCAACTGATCCAATATGGTCATTGGAGCTTTACAATGTCGAGAGTTCCATCGTGAATAAATGTGAGCCTGTTCTGTACTATCTGAAAGATGGGCCTAAGCGAGGATTTGTTAGAGAGGAGCTCATGATAGATTCGTTGATATTGAAATGATCTCATTTCAACATCATGTGACTCCTGACAACATCATTTTTGCAATAATTCATTTAAAGTGTTGATTAAATCTAAAACATCTTCAGTATGTTTTTTTATTCAAGTTTATTATTCAAAAAAGTGTCTTATTTAATCAAGAACCATTTAAACACTTCTGAGGCATTAAAGACGTTTCTTTTTAGACATTTCTTCACTTTAGATTCATTTTCAATCATTTCTTTGCAAATCTCCCAGTCTAGGATAACCTTTGTAAGTTCTCTTCCATTGTTTTTGTATCCATATTCATCATAATCTTCGTTATCAAACATCCCTACAAGTATGTTCAAATCTGAAGATTCTTCATAGTATTTAAAAAGATTCAGATAATGAATATGAAATGCTTCATTCTTCTCTCTGTTTTCTCTAATCACTCTGAAAAGTCTTTTCTTTTAGTCTATTGTAGTATTTTGTAGAAAGGTCTGAAATTATTTTTGTTTCTAACTTTTTAATTTCTTCTGGTTCGAGGTTGTGAATGCTCTGAAGAACAACTTCTTTGCTGAGACTTTCAAGACTGTTAGGTTCCATTTTATTTATAGACCAAAAAAATTTCAAAGAGTGACATGATCGTACTTAAAGATAAGGTGAATGGTATTAGCGGTTTCAACGAAAATTGTTTCTTGGAATCTTTAACTGGTTTGAATCGGTTTTGTGCATATTAATTAGTTGAGCTCATTAATATGCATAGACTTGTACGTGATATACTGGTTTGAACCGGTTCGTGGTTGGAGACATTTTTTGATTTGTTACTTGAGCCAGAACTGGCACTTTCTTACTGCTAGTCCTCTTGCAGGTGACCCAGTTGACATATGTGCGTACATGCTTATTATCCCAACTAGCCTCTTTTCCATGAACAAATTCAAAAGAAAATTTTGCTCTTAACTGAGGCTAGTTGAGCAAGACAGAAGAATTATTTATCGGCTGCCATTATGAATATGGTCTGTTGCAAACTGTGGCAAGATTAAAGGCATCATCAGGCTCAACCTTCAAAATAGACTTTCTTATAAATAAATAAATAAATAAATACAAGGCCTGAGAATGTTAATGAACAGGACCATCAACTGCATTCCAAATAAAATGGAAAGTACATTCCTTCTTGATTTATCACTTGGATTGTATCAACTCACTTCAGTTTATGAATGCATTGTTAGAAAAGCTTGGGTGAATCTTGAAAAGGAGGGCAATGGCAAATTTCACAAGATTTACATAGAGGAAAGCAAGGTACCTGTGTTGTTGACAAAAGGTGTCTACCGATTCAAATATATGGATGATATGGGCAAGTTTCAAGACAAACAGTTCCCTCCTAAGGAAGCTTTCTCAAGTTAGCTCACCGAACAATATATCAATGTCAAAGACTATTAGCATGCACAAACTGTGTTTGTGTTTGTGAGCTGTCGCCTGTGGATTTCAGTTAGCACTATGACTTTCCCTAGGTCGCATTGCATGGCAAGACAAAGTAATCAAAGTTGTGGTGGCATGACTTTTGCTACCCATTCTAAAGGCACTTGGAGAAAGAAACAATCACTTTGCAAAGATTTCAAGGTTGATCAACATCTACCCTTTCTTTGTACCTGTTTTGAAAGCAGTGGCAGACAGAAATGAAAGCTCACACTAGCAGGGGACAAATGGAAGCCGTTGGTGAAGTTGTTCTTAATCTACAAAAGGGAACACTGTTGTACCGAGTTTGTCATTTAAGCAGTTGAAGCCACACAAGTCTAAGGTCCTGTATCTAACTTGCAAGATGCCAAGTCTTGTGAAGAAAAAAGGTCTCAATCAGCAAGGAGGATTTTGCCTGCTTTTGCCCCTTTGATTGTTCCATTGGCCATGGATTTACTGGGTGGAGTGTTAAAATGAAACACATAAAAATGATGTTGGTTCTGAACATTTTTTGCAAAGTATTGAAACAAAATACCAATTAACAGACTCTTGACAACTCATGACTCGCATGTTTGGATCCAGACATTAAATATATCATGGATTCCCCCTTACCTGATGACCAAAAAGTAGCTCTAATTGGTTCCACTTTTGCACCAGTATCAAGAGTTGTCAAATGAAATAAATAGTGAGGCGACTGTCAAACCTACACCACCGAAGTCAGCAACTCCAAACTCCCAACATAACGCATCCTCCTGTGGCATCAGAGGTAAAGTCTGAAAAAATCCGTGCCCAAGAAACTTCCCACTTCAGCAGTCATGCCGTTGTCGTCTAAAATTCTTGTCAGCATTGCAACATCACCTTCTCCTCAGGAACTAGGTCGCTCACTGCTGATCAACACTTTTGAAGATTTACTGTTCGCTGATCGAGCCTTATATCTCTTACAGTCTTGTTGCTTGTGGACAGGCCCTAAGTACACATCTGGACAAAATTGTCACTTTGCAAAAGTAGGTTCTGCATTTAATGCATCGTTTGGACTACAAATCTCTCAGTGTGCCTCTTTTTGTAAATTCTGGAACCAGGAAAATTACTGTTCTTTAAATTGGCAGCCTCTTTGTTACATGAAGTTGCTAACCAGCGTGCTCCACCTAATATCACTGAACTATTTACTTACTTGGAACAGATTCACTCTTATTCCACACCATCCACAGTAGCTGGAAATTTCCAGGTATAAATGTCGAGAACAAATCAACAGCTATTTTCATTTTCTAGAATTGGTACAAAAGTGTGGAATGGTATCCCCTTTGAACTTTGCCAGCTTAGAAAACCACCCTTTAAAGGTAAATTGAAGGACTTGCTTCTAAAGATTGTTACACCTGAGGAGATGAATGTTGACTTGCATTACATTGATCTTTTGTAAGCATATGACTTTTCTTTAATTACTTTCTCTAAAATTCTTAAATCTTTCATGAACCTCTTTCTCTCCCATCTACCAGGCTTTTGTTTCTGTAATTCAGGTTAGTTTTAGTTATTTTTTTCTGTTTTGTAATTAAGTGTTAAGTGTTTTAATTGTTAAGTGTTAAGAGCTATAGTATGACAATATCCATTGCTATGCTGCACTTCTAGGGCATGTGGGGGACTAAGATATGGGCAAAAATAATTTCAGCACATGCAAAGAAGTGCAGCAAAAATGGAGATTTTTGTCGCTGGGGGGATGGGGTTGAGAACGCAACCTTGTACCATTCGGTAATAGGCACAAATGCAAATGACAATGAAAATACATGTTGATGGGATATAAAAACTGGATGCAATACCCAAGGGTATAGCGAAGGCCTCAGGGGAAGATGTGCGACATTCCAGACAACGCGTGGCCTATTTGGTGCAAACATACTAATGAAAATAGTAATATCTCACTGTAGCCTAAGTAGCCCACGTAGAATACCTATGCTAACTGCAGGCTACCATGGTCTCTGTATATTTGTCAAAACAGAGTGAAATAAGCTAGTAGTAAAGTACTAAAAGAGGTTGCTGTAAATCACATATGAAGGAAGCAAAAAAATGGACAACAGGGAATAGTGCGGTAAGCTTCAGAACGTATCAAATACCACACATCTTTGAAAAGTACACCAGAAATCAGCCAAGCAGCCAAATTTGACGTAAGCTTCCAGATATGGTAGTTTTTGTAAATCAAAGATCTGAGTCGATTGAAATGAAGTGGTGAAAAATCACTGGTCCGGCAAACCCGACTATTTCACTAGGAGAGATTTCAGCACAGCGGGCCAAGATCTTGGCGTTGAGATAACAAGATCTCAGTAAGCAGTGCTGCTGTTTGATCCACGCTGCTCATGTGGTCGTGCCCTGACAAAATGCAAAATGTCCAGGTTCCTGCCCACTTTATCGCCTTCATTTTTCAAGTGTCAAGTGGATGGATCTTTTTCTTGCAGCTATTAATGATTGTGTTCCCAAGGGTGAGGTGAAATCAGCTAATAATGCTCCATGGATTGATGCTGAAGTTCTTAAAGCTGTTAGAAAGAAAGAGACTTAGAAAGCGCCCTAAAAAGTCACCTTCTGAATATCACTGGGCAATATTTCGATTGCATCGTGCGGAACTCAAATCACTTATTAAATGGAAGTGTAAGCAATATTTGAAAGGTCTGTTGTCAACTTTGACAGAAAACCCTAAGCGATTCTGGGCTTATTATCAAGCTAAATCAAGAATAAAAGAATTCCAACATCTTTGCAATACAACGGAGGGAAAGTCTCTGATGCTCAAGAAAAGGCAGAACTATTCAATAACTACCGTATTTTAACTCGGTTTTTAAGAGAGATAATTGTGTTCCCCTCTATGAGGACTACTTTTCCAGTGACTGTGACAATGACAACCAGTCTTTAAGTAACATTACACTTTGACCGTCTATAGTCAAGGAATTTTTGGATCAGCTGAACATTTCCAAATCTCGTGGACCGGATGGAATAACATCAAGCCTGTTGAAGGAGTGTTCAAAATCGTTGTCTATTCCCTTCTGCACCCTGTTCAACAAACAACTGGACAGTGGTTGTTTCCCCAAAGTATGGAAAACTGCAAATTTGGTCCCAGTTTTCAAGTTTGATGATAGAGAGATCATCGAAAACTACAGAGGAATATCATTGCTGTGTACCATATCAAAAATCCTTGAAAAATGTGTGTTCGCATATGTTTTTCCTTTTTTCCAACCACAAATTTACCATTTGGAAGACGGCTTTGTAAGTGGACGTTCTTGTGTTACCAGTCTCCTTCGATCTACTCACGCTTTTGCCAAAGCACTCGATGAAAGAAAGCAAGTTGATACTATATTCTTGGATTATAGTAAGGCACTTGACCCGGTGTCATTTAATTGTTTATTGAAAGAGCTGTTTGATGTGGGTGTAAGAGGTAAAGTGCTTTCCTGGTTTAGATCATATTTAACATGTAGATATCACAGAACAGTCATTGATGGTTGTGAATCGTCCTTGTTACCAATATCATCAGGAGTGCCTCAGGGGTCCATTTTGAGACCATTATTGTTTGTAATTTATATAAATACGGCACCACTGTACAACTGTACGCTGATGATATGAAATGCTTCAGAATCATAGATAATATCAGTGATGTTCAACAACTACAAAGTGACCTGTCAGATCTAAATGATTGGTCAGTTGATCACTTCATGAAGTTTAACTCAAGGAAATGCAAATATCTCGCAATCACAAGGAAAAAGAATATTGTGGATTCAACCTATACACTTAATGGCTCGCAGATTATGTCAGTTACAACTGAGAAAGACCTTGGTGTACATGTTTCTACCAAGTTATATTGGAACAACCACATTGATGTCATCACCAGTAAAGCCAACAAAATGCTGGGCGTGATCAAAAGAACTTGTACCAGCAAATGTGATCAGAAAACATTAATAATTTTATACAAATCACTTGTTCGGTCACAGTTGGAGTATGCTTCACAGGTCTGGTCACCTTTCACTAAAGAAAAGATCACTGCACTTGAGCGTCTACAAAGACGTGCAACTAAATTCATTCTCAAACTAAAACTTTTACCTCTAGAATATAGAAGAGAGATACTGCTGGATCTTTGTTTTTTCTTTAAATGCCTGAAAGGTTATATAGATTTTAATGTTTTGTCACATGTAAATTTTAAGACACCCAAATATAACATCAGAAATAGTGAAGCTACACTGGTGAAAGGGCCTTTTAAAACTAATGTCTTTGAGTTTTCTTTTTTTAATCGTATTGTAGACCTGTGGAATTGCCTACTACTAGACATCAGAACAATTGAACATTTCTCATCATTTAAGAACAGTATTAATAAATTTTATCTTAATAAATTTAATGTAAATAAGGATAGGTTTTTATAATTCAGATCTTGTATTTTTACATTTTTTTATTTATTTTAATTGTTAATTTATCTTTGTGAATGTGAATCTTTGTCAATGTAAATATCTGTATAATTAAAGCTGAGTAAATTAAATTAAATTAAAATTGACACCATAACTTACTAGCACACTGCAAGCAAGCGACCTGTTCTCTGTCGAGCATGCGCTGCTGACGACAGCCATCACACCATTAAATCACGTCACATTATCCCACACTTTATGCTCACATGCCCCCTTGCGAAAAAAAAAAACTGGTATGCAAACTAGCTTTTCCAGTTTTATTTTAAGTTATTCATCCCTAAATCAGGACGGGACGGATCACTTGCTCACAGTGGTTTCTTTCGCTACCAAAGCAGATAAGAGAAGAGAATCCGGTGTGGATTTGTAATGAACATTTTCCTTTGCTGGTTTTCTAGGCTTATGGCACAATGGTGAAATGAAAATTATTCCCAGTGGTTTTTTTGACTGAAGATTTGATAGTTTGGGGGAGAGGAGTGAGACAAGGGATTTTGCTCTGTTGTTTCTTTTACACCTTGTGAATGCATTGCTCAGTACTCCCCATTCCTGAAACAGATTTCATTACATCAGATTTCACAACGTCACCCAGGTTTTCACTCCCACAGTGTCTTGGTTCTATTTGTTTTGTCAGTTCTGTATGTGACAGAGTAACATTTTGTTACAAAATAGGTTTCTTCCTACACAATCATGGCTACATCAAAAATTGAAGGGGAAAATTAAGACAAAAGTTCACTGTTAGCTCATTTACCAGACAATGGACTCTTTCTAAGAAGGGCCAATGGACATATCAACAGTGGGAATGAACACATCTGTCATTCAATTTCTTTCGTCTTGGTAACATAACTTTAACAGGAAAGACTGCAATTCTCTAGTTCTGAATTCCCAACAATACACTATAATAAATTTTGCATTAGTTCATATACCCAAGAGCATATGAAAACAACACTTAATGCAAAATTTTGGTGGAAAACAGAGTGTGTTGTGGGGATTTTGTAAACAGAGAATTTCCATACATGTAAAATTAGTCTCTCCATGAATGCAAGTTGATTTTGACAAGTAAGAGAGTGCAACACCACGGACACCACAATGTCCGCGGTGGATTCTAAATTTTCCTTTTGTGGTTACTAGATGGATTTGTGGTGGCAAATGAACTTCAGAACAAGAGATGTTACATGTTGGTTCATCAGAGTAAAAGGCTTCACAGTCCCTGCTGTTTGATTACAAACCATGATGCAACTGTGTTTCCAACCATCGTTATAAAAGGAGTAAGTCCACTTAATACTTAAGGATTGATTTCTGATTTGTTTAATAGTTGTTGTCACAGACACAAATAACTTAACAAATTTAAGGTGGCCCAAACCATTATCAACACTTTCAAGAGACTAATAGATGGGTTGACACTATATCATAAAACAGCAATGTTATGGTCTCTCTAAAAAGACAGACTTCTGAAAATGTTTAATCTGGTTTTAGCCATGTTCAGCATTTTCAATAAGATTTGTAGTAGGTGTATGCCATGTGATAGTACGCAGCTGTGGGGAGGTATAAATCTCAAGTGTTTGTTGAACAACATGGCCAAGTAGCCGGTGACTTGATAACTGACAGCCACTGGAGCTCCAGGCAGTACAAACAGAAGTGAGTAAACTGACTAAAAGAACATGACAAGATACATGTAACTAACAAAATGACAAACCAAAGGAAACAACAAATACTTACAAGATGGATGTGATGACAACAAGTTTGAAATAGTGAATGGCTGATGGCAAACTTAGACCTTTTAAACTTTAACTTAAACTTTTAAAAACTTGCAGAACTTACTGTCATGAAAGACTTGACATTTGTTCTAAGGTCCACATTGACATAGGCATTGACTTTCATTCTAACTCATACATGGACCTTAGAATGAAAGGGTTAACTTAAAGTGTGCTTCTACAACCCCCAGGAACATATTTTTGCTTTGCACCAAAAATATTGTTTTCCTGCTCTGGAGTCATGATTTAAAACTATAAAAAATATAAAATTTCAGTACTCAGAGCACAATTAAAAAAATTAGAATTGGGATATTTCGTTCGGATCCAGCGAACTTTGTCAGCCACAATACAAATTTGAAGGTTAAGAAGGGTTATATAGTGGTCTCGAGGGGGCTAAGATGGTGTCATAGATGCTGGTTAATTCGAAGCCATTGTCTCTCTTCAAAGACGGCTTACGTAATCTTATCTCAATTGCCTCCCTTATGCTGCGTTTAAATGTGTTATTTTCCGTGGCAAAAACGTTTGTTTTGCTGGAATCCACTGAATGAGCCATGAGATTGCAGTGTTCATGAACAGCTGACAAATTCCTAGACAGATGTTCCTTTACTCAAGTTTCTAATAACTGAGAAGTTTCACCCACACAATCCTTGTCACATTGTTTGCAATGGATGTGATAAACTGTTCCACCTTAAAAAAGTGGGGAACAGTTTATCACATCCATTGCGCCATATAAGGGAGGCAATTGAGATAAGATTACGTAAGCCGTCTTTGAACAGAGACAATGGCTTTGTATTGTGGCTGACGAAGTTCGCTGGATCTGAACGAAATATCCCACTTCTAAATTTTTTTATTGCGCTCTGAGTATCAAAATTTTATATTTTTTATGGTTTTAAATATTTTTGTTTGTTATTTTGTCTAATCATGGCCAAAGTCTGAGCAGTAAAGTCTTCTAAGGTTCTGTACTTGACTGCCTTAAGGCCCGTTTACTCATTGCAACTTCAAAATTGCACAGGTAATCTAGGTGTGATTTTATTGCAATTTGCCGTGATATCAACAGGTTTCAAACTTACTCGAAACTATGCAATCCTGCTGCGATTTTTTTTATTAAACTGTGATATTGCATCTCAAATTGCAGTGTATTGCAGCAATAAATTGTGTTAAAATAGCAACAAATATTGCCTTGAATTGTGTGACAAAAATTTCACAGAGTTGTGCCACAAAAATCGCCTGTGTAAACGGGCCTTTGAGACGTGCGCAGACAATGTGCAATAGGATGACAAAAGAGGAAGAAAACCTGTTGTTGGAGGCCCATTTTGTGGGAAAGGGGGATTATTGAACTGCTCTGTGTGAGAATTAATAAGCTTCCATGCATTGTTCATGGAAATATTTTTCTTCTTCAGTGGCAGACTGAAAACTCGAAAAGACTTTTTTGATTTGAACCCAAGGAAGTTTGTATTAAAATAGATGGAGAAAAGACCATGGACAGGTTTTAACTGTAACTTTAAATCTTGCACCACAATCAAGACTTTGAATCTTGCACTATGATCAAGACTGTGCTCTACAACAAGTTGCAAAATTGGTGAGACACTCCCATTAAAAAACACCTTTTCTAGCTTTCAATACCCACCTGATCTACAATTTGAACCTTTTCCACCTCCCCACCCCCTCTCCCCCTTTCAATGTTCACTGTTCAAGTTTTCAGAATGATTTTGTATTGCTAGCAACATTGTCAAGGGGGGGGGGGCACAACGTGCGAGAGGTGAGGTGAATTAATAACGCCCCAAGAAGATAAGGTGTCTCCACTATTTTTGCAACCTGTTGTGGCAATGTCTGGCAGTTATCAGGCCACTTTTTTTGAAGTCCAGGCAACAAAGAATATCTGCATTTTCACAAGCCTGTAAGTGCTAGCCCTGTAGACTTCATAGCTGCAAGCTAGTGATCTCCCTGTGCAATGATGTTAGTGTGGTAATTCGGGAACAAAATGCATGTAAGGTTCAACATTTAACACCATTAAATTTGACAGATTTGAAATCAATTCGACTTCTGCCACATCTTCGAATGAGTCAGTCGCATATTCGACCTAAGTTAGACAGCGGTTTCATACATCGAAACTTGCATGTGCCGAATCTAATGCATAATTCTAATAACATATAAGCGGTTCTCACTGGTAGTCAGTAAACTGACGTGCGAACAGTGTGACTGAGAACTCCATCCGTTGAGTCTGTGACGATATAAAGTGTGGAACAAATTTTGATCTGCTCAGCGTAATAAGCATTTTTTCCAGGAAAATAATGTATCGAATGTCAACGAATATTTTCCACGTTTACTTCTTTTATTGTATTTTGTTGGCTTTTATTTTTGTTTTATTTGATTAAACTTGGCATTGCACAATCTGTGACTGTTTTTAGTGGTTTGATGAAATTAATTCAACAAATTAAGCTTGATGTTTAAAACAACTGTAGAATTGAACTGTTTAGGTCGACCCAAATACGAATTAGATTTCTCACATGTGAAATGCGACATTTAAAACGGGCCTTAACTATAACAATTTTTGTGTGTCACTAACAAATAAACCTTCAATGCAACAACTTTTTAATCAACGGTAGCTTGATACATCAAAGACCTTGCACATCGCATGTGCATGCATATAACAGTTTTCTTGTCTTCCACTCGGTTGACCTTCAACCCTTTCCTGCCCAGAGGGTACCCCAGTGACAAGTAAAATCATTTGGCATTAGCCAGGTTAAAATCTTTAAGTGGCACTGTTGGGCATTAAAGGACTAAGAGAGGACATGTTTATACTGTATTTAGTGTGAGAAGGACGGAGGGTATTCTGAGGTCAGGATACTATACTTGAAAACCCAATTTTTAATGATAAAAGATATTTCTCTCTTCCCTCAGTTTATGTAATTTCAATCACACTGGCAGGCTGCTTCACGGCTCTTGGATGATTGGGATTTGCAGCACAAAGTAACCACTTACAATGGCACCCTAAAGTTTACAATTCTAAGTAAACAAGGGCACATCTAAAAGCTTGTACACCCATACTTTATAATGTTTTGCACTCAGGGAGTAACCAGGACTGTTTGTGTTTCAGGAACATGACAAGAAAGTTCATCTGTTATTTGACAGAATACTCTGTGATGTTCCTTGCAGGTCAGTTACTAGATTATAGGCGGCAGATATCATTATCTCAGAGTACATCTTCCATCAGTAAATGCATAAATGATGTTTCCCAGTCCAATATTTGTAGCTTTTACTACTAACTAAAACAAATATTTACACTAACAGTACAAAGGAAATAAATCAACTCAGCAGCCAGGTAAGAAGTTTCCTATCGTGCCTGACTGTTATGCATTTTTCTCATTCTCCATTTGTCATACAGGGCCTTCTCCCTCCATTCTGCTTTACTTCCAGCTAACCTTTGTTCTTTAAAGGCTTTTAGTGTCTCAAGATCATTAGGTTCTCACCCTTCCTCGCTGCTTGGATCAATTTTTCATCACTGCTTAGGATGCAGTGAGATCCGTTGCTTCCCAAATACACCCCTCAACTGATATTGAACTTCTCCCTCTCTTGATCTAGGGAAGTACAGGCAGACAACACAGTTTCTTGGGTTTAGTGCTTTGTTCACTGTCAGAATCTTCCTTGTTCTTGTGTCCAGGTCTTTCAATTCCTTCTTTGCGCAATTGATAGTTCATCCAGCACACCTGATGATGAACACAGCCCAGGTGTTGATCCATCATACTGCTATTATAATTATTCCCATTATTATTATCACTATCACTATCTCTATCATTATCATATCGGTAGAAGAAGAGGGCTCTTCTACAAATGTGATAGTGCTCATTATCATTATCATATTTGTAGAAGAAGACAAGGATTTGAGCAAAGCAAGGGCACTTCTTCTCTCTCTCTCTCTCTCCCTCTCTCCCTCTCTCCCTCTCTCCCTCTCTCCCTCTCTCCCTCTCTCCCTCTCTCTCTCTGGTGGAATTTCCCGAAATCTGTTTTGTAAGCTGGGATACTCCAACTTCAAGTGTCTTCTCACTCACATGAGAAGCATCATTCCCATCAAGAATGACAACACCTTGTGAAAGTTGCGGTGGACAGTTCGTAGGCGCCACATGTCACCTCACCATCTCCTGTACACCGACAAAGGGGAGGCCAGCGAACCCAGCAAATGGGACAGTATGTGTAGCACCTACAGGAAGTGCTCAGACTGTGGATGTGCCTTGAGTGGGAGTCGGGCCGTCTGAGATCACATCTGTGGACATTAACCCTGTCCTAGCTGCAATAAAATGGTCAACCTAGCCAGCATGTGTCTCGTCCAACCCATGTCAAAAGACAAGAAGAAGAAACGCAGAAAGATTTTTTCTGACGTGCTAGGCAAATGGGAGTAGAAAGAAGCTTATTAGTAAAAAGAACTCTTCTGCGCGCATCTGCACGCATGAAATTAACAAGCCCGAGAACCAGGCATAAAAAATTTATATCATTGTATGGACGACACATTGTTGACCTTAAAAGGATTCAATAAACACAGTCAAAGCAACTGAAAAGAATGTTACAGAATGTAATGCAACAAGTAACACACCAGCTCAACAGATGAACTTGGTTCTAATGGTGAACTCGTTAAGTTCAGTTATTCATGGTTAACACAAATACCGTAGAATACCATCTCCTACAGATTCTTCCAATTCAGTGCAAGCAGTGTACTAGTCCACTCAGCAACACAGTGTTTTTCACTGAGACCTTGCATATGTTTTCAAGTGCCTCCAAGTACTCCTTTGAATCAAACTTGCATCAGCGTGTTTACACAAACCTGTATCGGCCCTGTCCAAGGGCAGATTTTACTGCTGATGCCAACAGCATTTTAGGTAAAATTTGCCTTGGGCTTTTAATCAGCTACTCAAATCATATACACAATCTCTCGAGCATATGTGACGAGCTGTGGGGTTGAGAATGGTAACCAGTGCCTTTGCATTATTTTCATGCATGTACATTATGGAAAGTGAGCAATTTGTATGCCTAATCCACGCACACTTTTGCCAAAGATACCTTGGTTAAGGCTTAATCAGTACACTATTACCGTAAAAGTTCATGTATAAGCCGCACCTTTTTTCTCAAAATTCAAATAAAAAATCAAGGGTGCAGCTTATCTATGGAAACATCTGAGGTTGGAGTTTTCTAAGGCCTAATTAATATTCAAAAGATGTCATTGAATAAACATACATGTATAACAAACTGAAATCATGTTGTTGATCACTGTCTGTTTCATGAGTGGTGGCTTCTAAATAAAGGAGCCATTTGCATCTTGAAGTGTTCATTTGCGGTTTTTGTTCTCCAAGAGTTCTTTCAAGCGATTACTTTTCACTTTACTTGAACAACGCATCACCATTCCTCCACAAAGCTGTTTGCTACAACGCCTGTGGCCTGTCACTTCAATGCATATCTTTCCATCACATGCGAGAAAATACCAAGATATTCGCAAGTACTCGCAAGTCAAATGGCAGACTGTTTCATTTTTTAATCGCTTTCACAGCAAATTTATCCATTACATTATCAAATTCTTGTTCTGCGTGAAGTTTCTCTCCTGCTGTGGGAGAAAATAAATACTGTAATTGAATCCATGCATGTTCTCTTCTTGTCTGATGCCCAGACTCCTCTCCACATTTCAAAGCTTGGATGCTAAGCACTCGTGCGTATCGTTTCGATTGCCTTTGAATTTCAACTTAATGGAGCGTTTCGAAGTGATAATCTTGATAAGAAATCACATCGAGAGAGCATCTTAAGTGTTTTTTTACGGTGGCCCATAGGTATCATGACAATTTTCTTTTGACCCGTGACAATGTTCTTTCTACCCATGACAACTTTCTTTCTTCCATGACAACTTCCTTTCCATCCATGACAACTTTCTTTCTACCCTTCAATTTTTTTGCTATCCATGACAACTGTTTTGCTGTCTGTGAGAAAACTTTTTATATCCGTGACAACTGTTTTTCTATCCGTGACAAAATTATTTGTTTTCACAGCAAAATGCTTTCTGTACATGAGAAAGTTCTTTCCATCTGTGACAAAGTTCTTTTTAAATACAGCATGACAAAACTTCTCTCTGATGAATGTTACGGCGAGGGACGTCTACAAAACATGGACCCGGGTCCATGGACCACCCTAACCCTAATGCTGACCTTAGGCCTAAATGCTACACTAAGAGAATGTTTAGGCCTAAGGTTAGTATTAGTGAAGGTTAGGGGTTGTTTCAGTATTGGTAAAAACGAGAGAGCATATCATGGGTGATATGATCCACATGGGTGGTCCATGGACCCAGGTCCATGTTTTGTAGACATCTGCCCTCAGGGTTGCACTGTCGGGGATTGGGTTTATTAAACAAGATGGCATCTTAGGTGACTCTAGAACCGGAACTTATGTAAAACGTATTTCACGGAACTCAACGAGAATGAATAACATGGCAGCTGCAGGGAGATCGAAGACAAAAGTGAAGAAGATTTGATAAGGTACTACTTTCTTCAGGGATTTCAATATGGTGAAATCAAAAACTTCCTCACCAAATATCATGAGAAGGAAATGAGCATCAGCACACTGAAAAGAAGAATAAAGAGCTATGGATTGAGTCGTCGAAATCCTGATTATGGTAAACAAATGGTTAGAGATGCCATAAGAGACATGATCGACGGCCCAGCATGTTTGCGGGGATATAGGTCAGTATGGCGTGGTTTACAGTTACAAAGATTGAGAGTTCTACAGACTCTCATACAGCAGCTCCTTAAAGAAATTGACCCCCATGGTTCAAGGGTAAGAAAAGCACACCGACTGAAAAGAAGAACATACTGCAATATGGGACCCAATTATGCGTGGCACTGTGATGGATACGACAAGTTAAAACCATTCGGCTTCCCCATTCACGGATGCATCGTTGGTTGGAGCAGGAAAGTTCTTTGGCTCTATGTGACACGTTCAAACAACCAGCCAAACAATATAGCTACTTACTTCCTTGACGCAGTAGTTGAGCTAAATGGGTGCCCTGTTGATTTGGTAAGCAATCTTGGAACAGAGAATGGAATAATGGCCGCTGCACAAGCTTTTTTCAGGGATGATGAGAATAGCCACAGGTATGTGCCTTCACCCTGCAACCAGAGAATTGAATCTTGGTGGGCTCCATACAGCAGAAGTAGTGCCATATGGTGGATCAATTTTTTCAAGGACTTGGTAGATGAAAGACAGGTAGATACTACATCAGAGCTGCAAATGGAATGCCTATGGTTTTGTTTCTCAGAAGTACTGCAGAAGGAGCTGGATGAAATTAAAGAACACTGGAATACTCATTTTATTTGGAAATCTCGTCATGACACTATAGTGGAAGACCAGATTCTTTGTACTACCTACCACAGTTACATGGTGGTAGCTGCAACTTAAGCCTGCCAGTCCCATTGTCTGAGCTGGACTACATGTATGTGCGCCCTCATGTTGTAGAAAGTGAGGAAGAAAATGAGTATAAAGAATATTTTCAATACCTTGTCCAAACATGCCATCTCTCCATGCCAGAAAACTGGAGGGAAGCTTTACAGCAATACCATACTATACTTTCCTGTGCTTGAAATAAATTATTAGTCCTTTGATAAGTTGGATTACATTCTTGTTGGTTAATCTCTTCCCTTCTTTTGTATTAGGCAGAAGGTCAGGTTATAGTTGTGACCATGGAAAGGTTTAATATGAGTACAAGGACTAAGTCGACTTTGTTTCGACACATGTTCGTGGTCTTCATGTGTACATTGTGTCACTTTGTGTAACTTTAATATCATTGTCATAGTAAAAGAACAAAAGTTGGTTTCGTAAGCTATAAATGCATGTAGGCTTATTGTATTTTTCAAGTGCATGTTACCTACATGTACTAAATAGTGTAGCCAAAGGACAAAAAACATTCCCTGAGTGGTCTTGGAAGAGGGTGTAATGTTTGGAGTCCCAAGATTTGGTAACACAATGAGAATTTCTTAGGTACTCCAGTTTGCTCCTAAGATAAAACCCATCATTTGACTTCTGCTTATGATTGTTATAACCATTACTAACATCGTCGTGTTACAGTTGCGTTACTATTTTTGCGTGACATCTTTTGATTTCTTCGGGGTTTTTGTTCGCGGTTAAACGTGGTGTTGTGTTTCAGTTTTTCGCACCCCCTTTTATTAGTTGTTGTTGGCACGTGGAGTTGTGTGGGAGTTGTTTTTTTGGTTTTGTTCTTTTCAAGCCATCGTCGTAGTGGAATTGATATGTGAGTAGTTCTTTTCTTTGGTTATCTTTATGTTAGTCTCATGGCACTCTCTTTAGTTGTATACCATTTCTTCAGATCGATTTGGTATTGATTTGGTTATGTTTGTCGCCTTAGTTGTTTTCATATGGTTTGTTGGTTTAATTAAGCTCTAGTTATATTGATCGAGGTAGTCTATTTTAATAAATAAATTGCCCTCAAACAACTAATTGGCAGACTGGAGTTCACGTGAGTCATTTGCTTTGACAGAGGTCATCAGTTCTTAGTCATGACCTTGAAGCACCTGGCGTTCAGGGTATTTGTTATAACTGACTTTTGCATCCTCCTCAGTGTGTTTCTATTTCGACTTGGTTCTTCTTGCTCTTCCTAAGTTCCGCTGAACATCTGCCCAGGACAGCAATAATAGTGTTGATCTGTGTGATCTTGTAGTTCTGGCACTGTCACTTGGGTTCTCGACGCAGAGCGGCATACTTCAGTGTCTTCTCCTGCTATTTTTCCTTTCTGTTCTCCATCCAGGGACAACTCATTTCAAATAAAGTGACAGTCTTGTTCTTCTTGTGGATGATCCTCACATCTATGTGGTTTGCCCTAACCTCTGTGCGCTCTGCGTACAGTGGAACATTCCAATATGGTCGTTTCGGTACATATGCTTGGGTTGCATTGGTGAATACCATGGTGGAACGCTATCATTCAGCTGGTGATCTTTTAACAACTCAAAGAAAAATATCTGCAGCATTGTGCCTTGATAGGTATTTCATTTTGGCTAGAGTGCTTCATCCAGCCAGCATATGAGCAGTGCTTTCCAATGATTTCTGGCACATTTGGCACATCATATCCAGGTTCTTTCTCGTTCTATTCTTCCTTGAGGTATAGCACTTGGTCAGGAGCAGCTGCTGATACACTTCCTGTAATCCAGATATATTGAGTGTGGGTGCTCTTCTCCAATCTGATAACCAAGAGAAGCACTCAATCTAACTCTTCATCCTCCATGCGAGATGCTGTAAGCTTGCCCTGCCACTTGTGCCCCTTGATGTCTTCCACTCTTTGATCCTGTGACCTTCAATCCTCTCACCCTCCTCTGACATGCCAAATGGTTCTGGACATTGCAACTGTAACTTCATTGCCAGCTCTTCTGAGTACCTCTGAGCATCTTTCACCAGAGAGCACTGTCCTGCTCAATCTGATTTCTCCTCAAACTGTTGTACAAGGTCCATTGTTGGATCTGTATTTCCATACAACTCCACTGCCACCTTGATATTGGTGATCTTGTACTCTGACTCTACTGACTTCAGTCCACACATGGTCGATCTCCTTAGAAGATAGAGCAGCTCAGTAGAGCCCAACAGGTGTCTTTCTCCACTCTTGCTGATGATGTTGCGGGACTTCCTATCAAGTCTCTGTAGGTCAGCAACAGGCCACACTTGCAACCACATAAAGTAGGTAAGTACAGGAAGTGCGAACTGGTTAGTGGCAACTATTGTTGTTGTTGTTGTTGTTCTTATACAGAATATATTGTACTGTGGATATGAAATGGTATGATGTAACTTTGATCATCGCAGTGAAGTGAACAACTTAAGCAGCTGCAATTAGGCCTGAAAAAATCCAGCCTTGAAGGTACTCAAACCCATCACCGTGCCATTGCACTTCACGCTGCTCTGCCAACCGAGCTATCAAGCCACTGGGGAGCTGGTCAATTGCTACAGTAACTGTAGGTTGTATAAGATATCCACCAGGAGTTGAATTCATGATGGAGAATATGTAGGATAAATGTCTTATATTGTACTGCGGATTTGTACCTATGACTGTGCAGTACATTTCATGACATCTCAACCCTCCAAGTTAAATTTTTTCTTTAGTGACCCTTTGGCAACTAACTCTTTTGGTTCAGTCACCAGACAAAATCTTTAGTCACTACATTTGTGCACAAAGCATCCTCAAGTTAACAATTAAAATTTTACTTCCTGATGGGGAGACGATTTTTGAACATTGTTTGAGCTGTAGGCAGTTTCCGTGTTTTTTGCTGTGCAGGAAACTACAATAATAGTGCTGTAATAGTACTTTCATGGTACTATTTTGTGAAAAGAAGAGTAATCATTGGGTTAAGTGGGGAATATACCACATTGACGTGAGAAGTCTTTTCTGTCGAACACAAGTTGTGAAAGCAAAAATTTAATTTAATAGCGCTAGCAAAAGAAGTGTTTCAACTTGTATAAAAGCAAGACCATGGAGATCTCATTTGTATTAAGAGAAAGTTTGCTTTGAAGAATATCGATATACCAGTGGCATTTTCTCATCCATTTAATCATCCATTTAATCATCCATTTAATCATCCATTTTATGCGATGAAAGAATTTCATCGCATAAGTTCTGCTGTCAAACACAGTATAAACATATTGTGGGTAAGATAGATTCCTCATCAGCTACATCTAGTTAAAAATAGACATTCTCATCGTCCTTTTTTAAAAAATATAGTCCTTTCATTTATTAATTTAAAACAAAACATTTCATGGTTCATATACATGGTTTCATTTAGCATCAGCACATGCCATAATGTTTATTTACATCAGCACACATTTTAAAACATCTGTTGTGGATGAGAGTGAGATTAAGACTGCTAGTTATTGTTATTCAGTGTACTGTATTAGGCTACATCATCCATCCGAAACCTAGTACACACATTTTTTTCTTCCTCCCAGACAACAGGTGTTGCATGATGTACTGAGTAAACAAAGCTCTGATCAGTTAAGCAGAACCCAGTGTTTATTGTTTTTCGCATGTTTCGCCGCTATTTCAGGTTTCATGTGTGAGCATACTTTTGAACAGAAAGATTGAAGATACCATAAAAACTTGTGTATAAGTCACCCTTGTGGATAAGCTGCACCCCCAAATTTCAAGCATGATTTTGTGAAAAAAAGAAAACTTGAAAAAATCACTCTAGCAAAAAAGTTGTTTGTTTGTTCGCAGTTGTTCGTGATAAAGTTGCCGAAATCTAATGTATTAAGAAGTTAATCAACTCTTAAAATACCTATTAAAAGCTTATCTTTAATTGATTTCCCTAATTCTTAGGACTGACGACATTTGTCTTCATTGTTAAAGCCCACAGTTGAAATAAAAACGATGAAATTTGAATGGAAATAAAGTGCAGGTGAACGATACAAAATGTTTGCTTAGTAACCACACAGTCATTTACAGAGGGAAGTCTGGACACCAGAGAAGTGCCCAAGTAAATGCTGGACTTGTTGATATGTACTGTATTAAAAGAAATTATTATGAAGTGCAGGGTAGAAATGAACTGAAGAAATGATCCTCACACTTTCTGGACAATTTAAGCAATTGTCTTATATGCACTTGAAAAATTCAAGTGACTTCAACAGGATTCTGACCCACGACCTCTGCGATGCCGGTGCAGTGCACTTGCCAACTGAGCTATGAAGCCACACAATTGAGAGCAGGTCAATTTGTTGAGCTCATGCACATTGTCCCGTGAAAGGAGTGATGAATGAAAGAAATGATTATGAAGTGCGGGTTAGAAATGAACTGAAGAAATGTGAATCCTCACACTTTCTGGACAATTTAAGCAATTGTCTCATATGGATTTGAAAAATTCAAAAGTCGCTTGAATTTTTGAAGTGACTTTTGAAAAAAGCAAT
>BLFK01000871.1:1841824-1846824 GCA_014634185.1 Astreopora myriophthalma
TAGGACTCTCCGATAGTATGAACGTGATCAGAAAATGTCAAAAATGGGTAATCGCACAAAACTGTGAAATAGTGAAAGCTTTTCATAGCCGTAAATGAAGCACCAGTCTATTTGAAACATGATAGGAAATTGCCCAGATTATTGTAATCCGCAGTTTCACTACGATCCGCACTTGCAAACAAAGTGGAAGTTTGAAATAAGCACAATAATAATAATAATAGGAATTTGCAGTGGCTCCACACAGTGGTTATTAAATTGTGGAAGATTGGAAAGATTAGAAAACTTGGAAAAATTTGCAAGATAGTGCAATAAGCCAAAAAAGTTTGAAAAAATAAATGTAAAAGTTGAAAAACTTGGAAAAAATCTGTGGGGTGTTATAGGCATTGAAATTTTTGAAAAAGTTGAAGATTTTGTAGCAATGTTAAAAAAATATTTTTGCATGATAAGAGCTAATATGGACTTTGAAAAGTTAAAAAACTTTGATAAGAGTGCTAAAATCGCTATTCTTTTGGATCTTAGATGAAATTAAAGAAATTTTAGAAAGAAGCTATAGAGTTTTCGCAAGATCATACTTGGAAATATGCGCTGAAAAATTGATTTATTTAATTTCAGGCAAACATGAATTTTTAAGAAAATATATGCCGTATTTAGCCACGTAGAAGTTGACCTTTTGGCACCTAAAAATCCTCTTCAAAAAATGGCCCTTGACTTATACATGATCATAAATAGAGAGTCGATCGGCAGTCTGATAATTCCAACATTATTAGCATAACAACTGCAATCTCAGTGAAAGTAAAATGTAAATGGGGCCGGTTATTCTGTAGCATTTCTTTTGCTAAACCACCAGCTTGATTCAAGTGGCATTACCTCAAGTTGGAAAGCTCAAAGGTCATAAAGGTCAAAGTGCATAAAACAAACCATTTTGGATATGTTTGTGCACGATGATGTAACCATTACCATGCGATGGTTTTGGGGACAGGTACTTTTCTTGGCTTCAAGCAGCCATGTTGTGGTTATAGCTTTGGATCGAGAACCTTTTGGAACCTTATGTAGTCCTAGGTCAGTTTATTATACAGTCCAAATATAGAAATCTTTGACAATGTTCACTCGCTTTGATTATGATTTGAGGAACAGACTTTTCCTCCAAAAAATTCTTAGTTGTGAGCATTGAGTAGCTCGATCAAAGTTGCTTAGTAACCAGGCACAATGCCTTGACTCTTTGGCAAGCATGTGCAGTTACCAGACTGTAATCAATTCTGTGGCTTGGTTACTAAGCTTTATTTACTGAGGTCTTTTGCAAGAGTTCTTGAGCTTCCCTGGCATTTCTTTCAAGTGCTGATACCCCTCTGCCTCTCCAGGATAAGAAATGTCAGTTTCAATACTAGAAGGTACAACTTTATATGTTTATTTAAAAATTATGAGCAAAAAGTTGCCTGTGAATGTGCCAAAGATGTGTTCGTGTATTGCTCGCGTATGCATGATAGTAATAAACTTGTAACTGAAACCTGCCGTGCCAGTTTGGTTTATCTATAGTACCTGAAAAAAATTCTCTGGAATACAAGATAAGTTCTCAAAAAAAATTGTACCCAAAAATGTGGAAAACCTATTTTTTACCTTAAAAAATGGGGATCGACTTATACACAAGTTCTTGTACAGGTATACGCAGGTAAATATATGTAAGGAAAATTAAAAGAAGGCGAACAAACACAAGAAGCAAAAGAAGAAGATGGAGATTGGCCACTACTTCCTCCACCAAATATAGAAACTCCAAAATTAGATGATTAGTAGTCCTTTAAAAAAACAAGATGTAGAAAAGTAAATTACTGAATTAGGAGTCAACATTTCAGGTACCTCAAGGAAAACAAAATATTTTGATATTGTAAAACCTAGAATAGTAGAATTAGAAAAGGCTTCTAAAAATTATGGAGAAACATACAACATATAATTAACATAATTAACATATAATTACTAATAATTTATATCTACCAAGACATTTTAAAAATACAAAAATTATAACCAAGAAATTATTATTTAAATTATTAAATGAGAAAAAAGGTTATAAATTTAACCAAGCAGTAAGAAAAAAAAACATTTGCTAAATCAGAAAATTCTGGTAGTATAGGGAAATCGTCTATATTTACTTGCATCCAGGCTTATTTGAATAGTAAGACTAAGACAATAATAAACACAACTGAAATTAAAAAAGCATTGGATTTATCTTATGAAGAGATCCAAACTGTTGCAGCAGGATGGTTATCTAGTGGTTCACTTGAATTGAATCAGTTGATCAGCATACAATTAATATTTTAATTTATCAGCCATTAAGAGGAAGTAGCTATGTAAAATTGCCATCTGAGCTTTGTAATAGTGTGAAAGGCTTAATAAATATTCAAAATATTGATAACAAGAGGCTACAGGTAGCCTATACTCCAGCCTCTCATTTAGCCGATTTAAAAAGGGGTATTAAGCATGGTTAATTTTATGGTAGAAGGCCGATAGGAAATAGTAGGCGGCCCTGGAAACTGTTCAGTGATCGGAAGCATTCCACAACGATAGCGATAACATCGAGAAAACTCCGATTGTCGAATTGACTTCATTGTACACACCTAAAAATGTTACAATATGCATTGATTTGACTCCAAATTGGGAAACGGGTGCTTGAGAAGTTTTTGCAATGGCATTTTTAGGACATTTCACCAGCAGTAATTGTACGATGAAAAGAAAGGAGCTGGCTAAAGATGGCTGACTGGTTGCATAATACAACCGGGTATGGAGAAGTAATGGTTGCTGCCCACATAAAGAAGGTGTTAATAGATTTTTTTCCCTGCTGGATGCGACGTTGGCTTGATAGCCTTGTGGACATCGCTACCGCCTCTGATGCAGGAGAGCGTGGGTTCGAATTCCAGTGCGTACTCTCCTGTAGAAGTTCCTTTAAAAAGACTGCTCAAGCTATCATAGATAGTAATTGATAATTGATTGGAAAATCATGACCTGAAAAAAAAAACAAACAAGAGGCTACAGGTAGCCTATACTCTAGTCTCTCTTTTAGGCAATTTCCAATTGAAAGGTCATTACGCTTCATTAATTTTATGCTAGAAAGCTGACAGCAAATAGTAGCTGGCCCTGGAAACTGGTCAGTGAAACATTTCACAATGATAGCAATAACATCGAGAAAACTCCGATCGTCTAATTAACTTCGTTGTACACAACTAAAAATGTTACAGTAAGCATTGATTTGATTCAAATTTGGGAAACAGATGCTTGACAAGTTTTTGCGATGGCATTTTGATGACATTTCACCAGCAGTAATTGTACGATGAAAAGAAAGTAGCTGGCTAAAGATGGTTTTCTGGTGTCATAATACAACTGGATATGGAGAAGTAATGGTTTCCGGTCACGTAAAGAAGGTATTGATAGATGTTTTTCCCCACTGGATGCGACGTTGGCTCGATAGCCTTGTGGACATCGCTACCGCCTCTAACGCGGGAGAGCGCGGGTTCGAATCTCAGTGCGTACACTCATTTAAAAAGCCTGCTCAAACTGATATCGATAGTAATCGATAATTGATTGGAAAATCGTGACCTGAAGAAAAAAATTAAATTCAAACACGGATTTATAACTCTAGCCGCCTACGGCTAGAGTAATAAATAATAATAAGATTCAAACACAGATATATAACTCTAGCGGCCTACGGCTACAGTAATGAATGTTTCAGATGGTGTCATATTAGGCATTTCAGTCTGTCATCTAAAATTCTCAGAGAATAAAAATGTCTGGATTATAAGAATACTGAATTTCCAGTAAAATTAAAAGATATTCCAAAAATAGAGAAACAGTAATGTAAATATAAGCATATTTCGTTACGAAAATAAACAAAAAAACACAGAAGAATGAAGAAGCTAAAAATGGAATAAAATATCTTCTGTATATTAGTGAATAAACATGAAGATCATATGGAATTATTGCTAATAACCAATGAAGAAAATAGAGGATATTACATGGCCACATGGAGGTAGGAAATTTCTGTTTGAGTGTTGAAAAATATTTTTCAACAGGAGTGGTTCTGTTTATTATTATTATTATTATTATTATTATTATTATTATTACCCAGGCTCCGTAGCAGCACGAAGTAAGATATGGCTTTAATAAACCAAACGATGTTTTTGAAGTTCATATTATTTAATCAAGACATGTTTCGGATGAAACATCATCCATCGTCAGTTGTACAGAATAAAATGAAGTTGTGCAATAAATAGTGTCATATAGTGAGACATTAATATGAATAATTAAGGATGAAGGCGAGAACAGAATAAAAACACACATCAAACTATTTAAGCTAAGAAAAGAGACTAATTAGTATGAAAGGGATAAATTAAGATGTTTGACTTGGGAATTTAGTGACGGCTGCTCCCAAAGGATGTGCATGGCTTCTTTGATTTTCAATTGGAAACTTGTTGGAGCAGAGTCGAGGATTCTAAAACAGTCTTCTGAACAAAGGGAGCGACAATTCTCAGAACCTCTCAGGTGCTTAAAGATGTGAGAATTTTTGTCGGAGGCAAGATGTTCACGAATGCGAGTGGCAAAGTGTCTATTGGTTTCACCAATATAACAGGCACTACAGCCTGCACATGAAAACTTGTAAATGACTCGCGATCGTAAACCCGCAGGGATGAGGTCCTTGGCCCCAAACCAACTCTTGATTTTAAACGGGGTGAACACCAACTTAATTTCCAGGTCGCTGCACAATGTGTTGACTAATCTCTTAATTCTGCGTTGTGTTACGATGGAAAAAGGACCGATGTACGGTAATTTAAAATACAAACAATTGTCCTGACGAGCAGCACTCTGAGAGGAATCGGGGGTGAAGTAATTGTTAAGAAATTTTCTAACAACATTCTCGATAACACTAGAAGGGAACGAATTCTTCCTTAACGTTTTGGTAAGGTTATTTATGTCCAAATTAAAACCAGCCCAAGTGTTATTGATTTTAAATATTCGGT
>BLFK01000871.1:1854324-1885211 GCA_014634185.1 Astreopora myriophthalma
TGTGCTCCCTGGTGTTGCGTTTTGTAACAGTTCAAGGACTTCTTTTTCATTTAACTCTGGTGCGAAGTGATTATCGCCGGCCGCCATTGTTTCCTCAGGACAAATTTTTTAGCTCCCTTTTAATTTTAAGCTGACGCGTACACTCACCATATTTGGAGGTCATGGTATATTAGCTCATATACCATGACAGCTAAGCCAATGAAAAGTCTTGAATTGCATTATACAATGATTCAGTTTTTAATAACATCTCATATACCCACAGCCTGCTCCCGTTCTGGCCTTGTAGTTCAGTCGGTAGAGCAACGGTGATCAATCCGAAGGTAGTGGGTTCAAATCCCACCCTGGTCAGAGTTTTTCTCTGTCCTTGTGTGGGCCCAATTTCAATACTAGAGTTCATCTCTGATGGAATATTTGGGTATAAAACTTCACGGTAGTGTTAGGCCTCACTCGAACTTGAAATTATTACTATCAAGATTTTTGCTTTGAGCCTTTCAATTGCTGCTTCCTTTGTGCAGGTGATGACCAAAGGCATGGAGGTAGTAGATAACTGTGATCCTGGGACAGAGTATTACACAAAAGGTTTCAAACCACCAATGCTGGCTCCACCAGATGAAATTGGAAATCAACTTCACCTAGAAAGATGGTACACACGATACTGTATTTAATCACCAGGCCCCAATTGTACAAAGTTTGGATGACTTTATCTGGTCGGGAAATCATTATCCAGCTTTTGAAATATACTGGAGGTAAAAAAACTGGTAAGGTTTTTTTGTAGATTCCTATACTTAGCTGAGTAGACTGTCATGGTGTTTAGTAATGGTGACAGGTTGTAATACTGAAATTGTTGCACTATTTGAAACTGCTGGATAGTGATTTATCCACCAAATAAAGCTATCCAGGCTTTGAACAACAGGGGTCAGATGATTTATTATTTGTACGGTGTTAGGGGTAACTGCATAAAATTGTAATATTATTCTATATATTTCACTGTGCTTCACCTAATGAATTTAGGGTTTGTCTCAAATTGTCAAATTTGCTTTGTTGTCTTAGTAAATGAGGCCACTCAGATCACCAAATCCTTCTTAACTGTTGCTTGCTCTGTAAACACATGACTCACCCCTAAATTGAACTGTTAATGATAGCCAAAAGACTATAAAGGTAGGATTTCAGGACTGTAAATGATAGCCAGTAGAGGGCCTTGTTTACTTCTCCTAGCATAGCAGCCTGTATGCATTTGATTTTGTTGGTTTGCACTTAAGAATGTTCCTAGTTTCAATTTACAATAATATCTTTGTTTTTGTCTCAGTATGAGGATATATCCTCACCAACAAGACACAGGGGGATTTTTCATTGCAGTTCTAGAAAAGAAGTGTGAAGCACCATGGGAAAATGAAAAGAGACGTAATGGAAATCCCAGACTACTTCCTTGGGAAACTGAAGCAGACTGCCAAGTAAGGGCAAGTTGCCAGTAAACAAACATTCTTTCAGTACTATTACAGATCTTCTACATTCTTAAGTTATTTTTCCTTTTAAACGAGAAGTGATAGCTTCTTTATTTGTAATGACTTGTTGTATTTCCCTCTAATGTGATTTGACTGAAAGAAAGTTCTACTTTTCCATTCAACAGAGTAAAAAGCAGGGAATCTGTAAAAAGGAAGGGGCAAAGTCTACTCTGTTGTTAAAAAATCAGGTAACTAAAGTACATATAGACAGTACTGATCAGGGGGAAGAAAGAAATGAAACAGAGTTCAGTGACCCAGTGGATGTCCAAGCTGGCCCAAGCTATGTGGCAACTGAAAAAATGGATTGTACTGATTCAAAAAATAATGATGTGATGAGTACAGACTGTGATGTGGTTGAGGATCGCTCAGAAAACATGACCATGGACAGTGATGTAAAGAAGAATGATTGTGACGAGCTTGCTGAAGATCCTGATGGAATAGAAAACAATGGCAAAGAGATTGTGGGACTAAAGGAGCAGAATGTACAGAACAGTGGCCGCAGTGGAGACTCAAATGAAGTGTAAATAACTTTTGGTTTCATCTACTTGTAAATATGCTGTTATATTTTGTAGCTGCGATGTGCTGTCATACAATGCTCCTGCCATAATAGAGCTATCACTTGTTTCCATCACTCAAACTAACAATCCCTTTTACTTCAAAGTCACCTTAAATTTTAACTAAACTGAAATATTTTCCGTTTGTAATGTAAATCTCTTCACAAAAACCAAGCATATTCTGCGATTTGTACCTCAAGATTTTAGTTTTTAGGTGCTGTGCAAGTTACGTAAAGTTAGCAAGGACTGACCTGGGAGAAGCAATCAATAGTTGGCCTGTGCCTCTCACAGCATGGTCGTGGGTCCATTGTTGACTGCTAGTTTTGCTAACTTTATGCCAGTGAGACACTTAAAAAGTGAAATTATAAAATATGGTGAAATATGTTAGCTATAGGTGGAATGATCTTAAACGAAGATTCTTTGCCTTTAGGTGCAATTTAAAGTTAGAAGAAAAATTCAGTAGAGTAAATGTGTCAAACCAAGGTTACTTGCTTCTTGTTAATACCTATATCCCACACTAACAAGGCAAGCTACTGAAAATAGCCAATTTCTTAAAATATATAAATAGAAGTACCCATCACAATACTGAACTAAGAGGTATCGGTTTTCAAATCGGTGCTTGATGTTCATACTAGAGATCAGCACTGAGCTCAGAAGTAAGGTTTCTTGTTGAACTGGAGCTGTTTTCTGTCAGTTCTATCTTATTTAAAGTAGTTCTGTACACCTATGTGCTAGTACCATAAGATAGGTCATTTTGGGGAGTGGAAAGGAGTGCCAGCCCCATAATAGAATAATGCAGCAACTTGTTTCTGGACTGGCATATTGGGTTTGGTATATACATTTTCAGAGATGAAGCTGCTGTCATTATAATCTCACTTGCTGTTACCTTCAAGAAGGTACTACAAGGTTTTCAACGTACCAATAAGTTTAACACTTTTCAGTGCTATTTAGGGTGCGAGTCAAGTTCACTGGGCCAGCCCAGGTAGCTGGGGCAGCGGTTTCTGACCACTCTACCCACTTTAGAGCAAAATGCCCCACTAATTAAGTTTAAATAAAGGATGTATAAGATAGCAAACTTTAAGCCTGCTTTAAATTGTAAAATGGTACATTGTAATAGTTTAGCAAAACAAACCTTTCTGTTCTTGGTCTTCTCCTCCTCCTCCTCCTTCTTCTTCTTCTAATTTTTCACGAGATATTCTAAATTTATTGCGAGGCGGGCTAGCCACCTCATGTAATACCAGGCTGAGACTCATCCCAGCAAAGCAGACCAGCCTGGCTCACGTAAGCAGACCTTAAATTGCGTGATTAAATGTCTTTAATGTTGCTTTAGCGTTCAACCTCCAAGAAAAAGGGTGAAAGTGGAAATGAAAGGGTTCAAAGAGGATCCATTTGTTTTTCTCAAGGATGATGACAAACATTGGCCTCAAATAAAGTGAGTAGCGACAAAAATGACAAGATTAATATATGCTCCTTGGGTTTGTTGTTTGTGTCAATAGTTTTATTGGTGAATCCAGGTTATAGTATTTGGGGCAAAGAATCTTCTATCTCTAACAAACGTTCTAAGGGTCAATCTGCCAATCTTTAACTGGCCACTAACATGAATGAAATGAGAAGTAATAAAGCAAATCCGTCAAGTGACACAAATTTACGTTATTTTCAGGGAATTCTACGGCATTGATGATACTTTCCCAGTCAGTCAGCTTCTTGTGCGATCTGTTTGTGGAAAGAAAAGGAATATTTATCTTGTGTCCAAAGCAGTCAAAGACGTCATGGAAATGGTCGATGACAATCACAAGGTTATGTACTTGGCAAATTGTTTGTAGGTTTCAAATTTTTAAAATCAGTGTGAAAGCTGCCATTAAGCAGTTGGAGTTTTAGAAGAAAGCTTTCTAAACTTCACGTCACAGATTTTCTGATTTGTTCCAGGTTATAAACACAGGGATGAAGGTTATTGCTCGTGCAGAGGCTGACAATGTGAGCTGTTCTTTCCGGCTAATGCAGGAGGTATGAACACCATCAATCAACTAGGTTTCAAAAGTGTCAATCATTTTTAAGGTTAATGATGGAACAGGAAATCAGCTAATGCTGGGCTTGGGCAGAAGGTACGGCGAATCTCTTTTGCTAACCTCAACAACTTACAAACTAAGTATACTTTAAAGACTGGCTGCCAGTAACTGCTATAAATAATTTGTAGCCATGCAAGGACGTTGAAGTGGTCAACCAGGGGACCTCTAGGTCTACTGAAAAGTGTGTAGATATCTAAAACGTGTCCATATCTGTAATACCATTGTAGTGTATTTGCTTAGTAATTAGTAGTGCAGGGCAATGCAATTGATGCAATGTATGTAAGTCACGGGTAATTTGTATATGCTGAGCCTCATCATCAGAGCTTCGTTTATGTAAAGAGAATTTGAGCTCTATTAAGTGAACAAAGTTTCAACAGTAACAAAAGTACTTCAAGTAAGGAACCTAAACCCTTTCCTGTGACTAAACAAGCAAATAATGAATATCCAATAGAAAATTTGGAATATAACAAATGGAAAACTCCGTCAAAAAGAAAGACTTCATTGGTGGCTAAAACCAAGGTTAGGCAAATTCCAGAGATGACTATCATAGAAACTATTGTTTGGCAACACATGCCAGAAACTATGAGGGCTACCGAGACCTTGAATGACCTTGAATCATAAGTTTCGGTGACTATAATTGGAAAATAAAAAATGACATATCCACGCAAAGAGCATATTCAACTGCTGAACGTTAAGTACTTCCTGAGTATTTAAAATATTGACAGATGCACTTCCATTAATTTCTCGGTTCAATCGAAACAGGGTATTGAAGCAATGCTGCCATTTATAAGCAAGCGCAAAGTGCTGATAACTCAGGAAGATGTCATAATCCTGTTGACCCATGACAGGCCATTTTGTACCGAATTTTCAAGTACAACGAGGGAGCAGTTTGATAAGATTGAAGGTGTGATTACTGTATCATTCTTCTTGGAAGCACTTGTTATGTCTATTCACTATGTTGTCATTCTCTCTCTCTCTCTCTCTCTCTCTCTCTCTCTCTCTCTCTCTCTCTCTCAAATTTGTATCTTCACCCAGGTGTATCAAATTGGCAAGGCTGCAATTAACTAATGAGTGCTGTACTAACTCAAAAAAGCCTATAGAGTCAAGATTTTTTTCTTTTTTCCATTTTATTTAGAGCAGTGTGTTTTATATAGACCTTTCTTACATTTATCTTCCCTACTCTTGCCTTGGTGACATTAGCTCTGGAATTTTACTGAACAGTTAAAGCCAGCTACAACAGGACCAGTGTTTGCATACCCTTTTGTTCCAAACGGACCTTCACATCGTTTATTTCATGTTGTGTGTTGGTTTCAGGACAAGGCTGCATCGTGTACCTTTATGTTCCCAATGGACCTTACAGGTGAGTGTTGAGACATTAAAGGGTGAGTAACTCTGGGCGAGGTTAGCACAAGTCATAAGCGTAGTCCTTTCTCATTGTAATGAAAACAACTACTCTCTCACAATAGGCTGTTAGAAGACATGCCCTGTAGTTTTACGTATCAAGCATGAAGCCTGTTGCGTGCAAGTTAGTAGTAATAGTACTAATACTAATACTTTTACTAGACATGATAGTTTTGCAGTGTAGCTGATGCGGTCGTGCACAGTGTAACCCCTAAACATTGATAATAATAATAATAATAACAACAACAACAACAACAACAATAATAATAATAATAATATTGCTTAATAGTGACCTGTTAACAGTTTCTTCTTACTATATAATCGCATTTTGGTTTTCATGAGCTGAACACCGCACTTTTCTTGAAAGCAGCTAAGGTTTGTTAGGTAGGCTGTTCCAACCTGTAGCATTGTAGCCCATTGCCATTGTTTGTCACTTACCCTTCTCAGAACTTCACCATCCATAAGGCATGTACCAGTCCAACTTATGAATGATTTTTGCTGCACGGACATGTATTTTCTCAAGTTCTGTAAAGAGCGTTCGGCTGGAGGAACCCTATACAGTTATGCCATAAGTGACAGATTATTACTTTAAAGTGGTTTTGGTTTTACAGGAAGAAACTGCACTGACCTTAATCAACTCAGCTTCTTACTGAAAGATTTAGTGAGCTCATTTGCACAAGAGTCCTATTTGATTTAAAGAGGACAGGTTGCAATTGATTGTTGCTCAAGAAAATATCTAAACGCAGTAACTGTTCATCAGTAGGATGCCTAAACAACCTAAATTAAAAAAAGAAAAAGCAGTGTTTTCAACCTTGAATTGCCAATCTAATATCCTGTAGTGTAGTACCATACTTTTCAACGATAGCACAGTGGCGTTTGAAAAATTTATTGCACGATTTAAGCAGCAGAGTGGATTTGAAGCCTTGTTGATGAAGGCGCAACGAAAGTCGGTGACGTCTGTGTATGAAGTCTATCTTTGATGTGCAAATCCTTGCATATCTCACTAGCTGAGATATAAACACTATAGGCTGGTTTGGCTGGAATGTTGCTGTCCATATGCGGAAATTTGACAATCTGAAATGCGAAGTCATCTCTCTTGTGGTAGACACTGATATGGAATGGTGCACTGCTGTCGTCATGGTTGATTCAGTTGTCAAGGTAACACACTTCATTTGACGTTGTGGTTGTTTCCTTGAGTTCCAGTTCCAAGGGGTAAATGGCGTTGGTGCAATGTCCAAAGTTGTCATTGTTGACACTGAATAGATTGTTGATATACCAAGAGGTGTTTTTAAACTGGATGGCTTTTGTCATATCTTGCTTCAATGTCTTGAGCATGAAATCGTACTCGAATGTGTGGCGAAACATCAGCTAACAAGGGTGCGCTATTAGTGCCCATTGGTACACCAATAACCAATAGCCGGAAAACTGAGTTTTCAAAGCGGACATAAATATTGTCGATAAGAAAATCAATGGCGTGTCACAGTTCCCTACAGGAGAAGTAAAAGTACTTTGTGGATTTCTTATCATAAGTCCAGAAAGTGTTTAAATTATTGGTTGCAATGAAGCTTTCCTCCGGTGCTAAAAACTCTTTTTAGTAGATCCTGGAGTTGATTTTTGACTTTGGCATTCTGGTAAGCTAGCGTAAAGAGTAGAAAAGTCCCAGATACTCGAGTTGTCTTTCCTCCATTGTGCAATTAACGTCTAATGAGTTTTTTACGATAACTGCAGAAATTCACGTGCGCTCATTGGCTAGTTTTTATGGTCAATATGCGGACAGACACATGAATTTATAATGGTCTCGCGTTTCGTCTTAATTTCGTCTCTCCTACCTTTTTGTTATCGTAAAAAACAAATTGACGTCAGTTTTTTATGCGCCTGTCCTGTTATTGACAATGAATTTCGTCATCACATTGTCAAAGCTACTTTGACAATGTGATGACGAAATTTATGATCAATAACAGGACAGACGCATAAAAAACTGACGTCAATTTGTTAAGTTGATAATGCATGCACTTGTCCTCTCCAGAATAGTTTTGCAGTCAGTAGTACAGTGACTCTTGACTACTTTGAGGCACTCTGATTAATTTAGAGAGTGCAGTGGTGGTGCATGAATTCGAACCTGCAATAAATCTTGCCTTGTACGGTGTCTTGTGGAGGTTTGGTATCCAACATATTTTTGGCAATTTTTTCTCCTTCTTTTGTAATGTGATGTAAAATACGTTCTCCAAGATTGTGGCGTGGGTCCAAATGATATCATCAACGATAATATCTTGTTTCTCATACATAGAATAAATGGCACTAGCAGAGTTAACACGGCCAAGCTCTTCCGTTAGGGTGTGTCTGTCGAAATATTTACAGACCAAAATGATTTTATTGCCAGCTTTATCCGCGGGAAATTAAGTATGCCGAAACACGTCTGTCTTCTAATACTTTGTGACAAGGATGAGACTTACGACATTGTAAATTGTTGATTCTATTATGGATGATAACTGTTACTGTCTTTGACCATCCCTCCAGGGTTGACAAGTGATAACCTTCACGTTTACGCCAGTTCTTGGTGTAATTATCCACCGCCTTTGTCAATATCCTCTTTTTGAGGTTCGAGTCAATTGTATTTTGCTCCCTGTACTTCGGGCCTTTCTCCAGTAGGCACCTGAGTTTTTTATTATAATTAACAATGCGTAGGTCACCCATAATTACACGGCCACGAGGCTCATAATGAAAGGTTGAAGATTCGCAGTCACACGAAGATGCATCAGTATAATCATCGATATTAATGTTGTGGAGGGTGTCAAGTAATTAAACACGCTCCTAGAAATATTCTTGGTGTACTTATAGCTTACCAGTGTTGGAGCCTCTCGTGCGCATGCAATTAACACCTCGCATCATCAAGGTGACAAGGCAAGGGGCCTGCATAAAGTCACACTCAAGCTACTTAAGCTTGCCGGAAAGTCAATCGCACCTGATCAAAACACCCAACGGACCGCCCATGGATTACACCTGAGATCAAAATGTGGATCCATAGGCGTCAATCTATACGTAAAAGAAAGAACTCAATGGCATATCGACTCTGGAGAAACAGGGTGCAGAGAGGTATTAAAGCTGCTAAATATCATTACTATGACAACAAGGTGCTGAAGTGGAGCAAATCAATCCCTCTAAGTGGTGGAGGGAGATAAAGAAGCTTACAGGACAAGACATTCAACTGGAATGGCATCACCAGTTTCTTAGCAATAACATGGATATTAAATCCTTAGCAAATAAGATCAACGACTTCTTTGTAAACCTCTCCGATCATTTTTCACTCTCGTTTCCAGGAGCCCTGCCTCTATCTGTCCCGCATGAATTTCTCGTTTCTGAAGGTGACGTCTATAGGTCTTTATCCTCCCTTCAAGTGGCCAAGGCAGTTGGGCCTGACAACATTCCAAACAAGATGTTAAAGGACTTTGCTCCAGAGTTGACCCCTTTCATCCAGGATATTTATAATCATTCATTGAAGGAAGGGTACATGCCATCTCTCCTGAAGTCATCCATTGTTACTCCTATTCCCAAGGTGACCCCTCCTAAGGCCATCAAAAGTGACCTTAGGCCACTTTCCCTCACCTGTACGCTAGCTAAGGTCATGGAGGGTTTTGCCTGCAGCAGACTGCTATCACAGTTGGATGTAAAATAGACCCACGTGGAGACTGGGTCGAGTAATGGCGGCATAAAGACGGGCGTTGCTGCCGCCCGCCCATCTATCTGCTCTGTTTTTCGCAAATGGTCGTTTATTTCGGTCAATTTTTGAGCAAAAGAAAAACCAGATCTTCAGCTTCTTCCGACGAATCAACTCTAGCCGGAAACCAAAAAAACCAAGCCATACTCCTCGCCAACGCATTACGAAGACGAAATAATGACAGCTCTCAGTATGACACAAGATGCTAGTGCAACTCTGCAAGCAATCCTAGCAAAACTGGAAAGGCTTGATTCAATAGAATCAGCCGTGAAGAAAATTGAAGCCAATCTCGAGAACTTAGAGAAACGAACCCAAAGGCTAGAAGATTTCTAAACAACAGCGAAGAAAGATATTGACGATATAAAAGAAGAGATCAACTTCACTGGACAACATCTCAAGGATAAGAAAGAAGCTGTGGAGAAGGCGCATCGACTCTATGACACTCAATTAGCAGAGCTGACGACAAAATGCCAGAAAAATGAGGATTTGTTAGATGAGATCCACACTAAAAATCTTTACTTAGAAGCCTACTCTCGTTGGGAGAATATTAAATTCACGAACATATAAGAATCGACAGAAATAGGCGGCCGCTCTGGGGAAGACACCGAAGAAGTTCTCCGAAATTTTTTGGAGCGGGGTCTCGGTTACAGGGAAGCGAGGAACGTAGAAATTCAGCGAGTTCATCTCATCGGAAAAAGCAAGGATGGAAATCCGCGTCCTATTCTGGCCCGTTTCCTTAGATATAAAGACTGTCAACCGATCTTTTTACTGGGTCACCGGCTTAAAGGCACTAACTTTCAAATGTTCCGAGACCTTCCCTGGGAAATCATTACCCGCCGCAAAGTACAGATGGGAGCTTTTATGGATGCTAAGAGAAATGGAGTTGCTGCCTCCTTCAGCTGCCTCCTTCAGAGGTAAATTGTGGCCGATCGGGCAAAAATTTCCTAGTTAATTAACACTAAATAAACTTTGTTCAGATTGACCTGTAAATTTTTTTCAAACTTCTCGCAGTTTTATTATTACCAATATGCTTTTCACCAACTAGAGGCGGTCGGCAGCTTAAACGGTCTAGTAGAGCTGCAGGCTTTTTCTCTTGTTCTACTGTAGCAAGCAATCAAGATGCCTAATTTCTCCACCATAAGTCCTTTAGTAATTTTATTCATTTTTATTTGTGTGTTTTCGTTTTACCGTCTCCAGGGCATAGAAACCTATCTAATTAACAATAGCTTAAAGGCATTTAGATATCTTTTATTGTGAAAATGCAAAACAGTCAAATCAGCATCTTTCATTGCTCACAATAACACAGATCTGAAAATAGTTACCCTCAATGTCAGGGGATTGGGAAACAATGCCAAAAGAAAAGAGGCGTTTAACTGGCTGAGAGCGAAAAAGCAATCTATATATATATGCTGCAAGAGGTCCATTGTTCTCGAGACACTACCAATATATGGAATTGTGAGTGGGGGTACAAAGTGCTCTTCAGCTGCTGCAGCAGCAGCAAAGCAGGGGTTGGTATTCTTTTCAACAATAATTTCGATTTTCAGATCCACAAGGTTTTCTCGCATCCAAATGGACGCTTTTTAATATGTGATATCGTTGCTGATAGCAAGCGTCTGACGGTGGCTAACATCTGCACTCCGAATGAAGACGATCCAAACTTCTTTCAGGTTTTTTTCGATCCTTTATCAAACTTTAAATGAGAGGAAATTATAATTGGTGGGGACTTTAAATTAGTTCTTGACGTAGAAAAAGACAAGAGGGGCGGTCTTGCTAGAACACACAAGAAGGCCTTAAAAGTGATTCGAGATTTCTCGGAAAATCTTGGTTTGACTGATATTTGAAGACTTTTCAACCCGGAGGCCAGGAGATATACTTGGCGCCAAAACCAACCTGTCATACATTGCCGACTCGATTTTTTTCTAGTTAGTGAATCATCCTTATGTGATGTGACCCGTGCAGATATTTTTCCTGGCTTCAAAACGGATCATTCGATGATTACTCTGAATGTAGCTTTACACTCGAACCCCAGAGGCAAAGGTTTTTGGAAGTTAAACACGTCCCTTGTATCCAAAATGAGATATGTCCAAGGAATTAAAACAGCAATTGAAAGCACTGTGAACCAATACAAAGACGAGACCTCGGTGGACCCATCTCTACTTTGGGAGATGATCAAATTAAAGGTGAGAGAGAAATCAATATCCTATGCTGCATACAAAAACGTGACGATAAGGAAACGCGAAGAAATGTTGGAACGCGAAATCTCTTTGTTAGAAAAACATTTAGACAATTCAAGCAATAGTAATCCCTCATACAATATTGTTGCAGAAAGAATTTTTACCTTAAAGAAAGAACTGGAAAACATTTTTGAGTATCGGACCAAAGGCGCTATAATTAGGTCAAAGTCGCAATGGTACAACGAGGGCGAAAAGAACTCCGCATATTTTTTAAATCTCGAAAAAAGACACTGTAAACAAGGAACAATTAAAAATTAATGACACTGACAGATAGAGATATCTTATCTGAACGTACGGCTTTTTACAAAAACCTTTATACGTCAAAAAAACCCGACAGCCTCCAGTCAACATTCCTCACTTCCTTGACCAATGAAGAACAAACTCTATGCGAAGGCCCCTTAACTCAAACGGAATGTTTCGAAACCCTGAAGAGGATGGAGTGCGACAAAACGCCAGGCACGGATGGACTTCCGGCCGAATTCTACAAAGTTGTTTGGAAGGACATTTCTTCTTATTTAATCTCGGCACTCAACTATGCTTTAGACTCTGGCTGCCTCTCAGTGACACAAAGACGAGGGGTTATAAAACTAATTCCATAAAAAAGATGCGGAATTATACTTCATCAAAAATTGGAGACCTATCACCCTTTTGAACACTGATTACAAAATTGCAGCAAAACCTATTGCAAACCGAATTAAATTAGTACTTCCAAACCTTATCAACCATGATCAAACAGGATTTTTGAAGGGCAGATTTATAGGGGAAAATATCGGACTTATTGACTGTATTACTCCAATACGCAACAGAAAAGAATATCCCGGGCCTGTTACTTTTTATTGACTTTGAAAAGGCATTTGATTCTCTCGAATGGTCCTTCATACATGACACATTAAGATCCTACGGTTTTGGTGCGTCGTTAATTAAATGGGTGAAAACCCTGTATAGTCATACTGAAAGCTGTATTCTAAATAATGGCTGTCAAAACTTTTTTTCCTACAACCTTAACGTTAGAGACACCTTATCGACAACAACAACTTCGGATACCTTTTTAAAAGAAGTTAACTTTGAACCTGAAATAACATCGAAAGATCACTTTCTGGACAAACAACTTTGGCATAACTCCTTAATAAAGATAGCCAACAAGACAGTTTTTTTTTTCAAAATTGGTTCACCAAGGGAATAATTCGGGTGAAACAGCTTTTAGGACCGGACAACAACTTTGTCTCGTTAAACCATTTTCGCTGTAAGTATGGAATCGACCCTCGCCCTCTCAGCTTCTACGGATTAATATTGGCTGTAAAGTCTATTCGGATCGAATCTAATTTTCAAGATTTACAGAACACCAACCACGAAAAGGAGCCACTTACAACAAGGACCTTACAAGTCAAAAAAGCAACTACACTAAGATATAAAAAACTGATTATTAACAAGAGTTTAACCCCAGAGTCAAGTCAAAAGAAGAAGTGGCTAGAGGATTGTGAACTACCAATAAATGACAACATAAATTGGACTTTTTTTTTCTTTTAGCTAAAAAATGCACGAAGAGCACAAAGCTGATAGAGTTTCAGTTTAAATTCCTACATAGACGTGGATCAACCAATAACTTCTTATTTAGAATAGGTCTAAAGGGCGATGAAAATTGCAGTTTTTGTCACACCTCCTCCGAGTCAATAATTCACCTTTTTTGGGCATGCCGCCAAACATCTCAATTCTGGAATAAACTTACTGTATGGCTGAAAAACTTATATTTACTTCCTAGAGATTACCCTTTGACAAATATTACTGCTTTGGGGCTGAGGCCAGATATCTGACAATTAGCACTTCTTATCAATTACTGCTTTCTCTTAGCACGATATCACATATGGCTCGCTAAAACAAAAGAAGGTCATCCAAATCTTACGCATTTCATATGCACACTAAAATATGAAATAGAAATAAAAAGTGAAGACACAAAGAAATGGAAACCTCTTCCAGGATATATGAAGATTTCATTAATATTTTAGATTATATTTTTTACACCTGTCTGTAGTTATCTCCCATCCATTAGACTATTTCTAATCTCCTGTCAGGTGCATATCTTTCTTTATCTATAATGTAGCACATGCCTTTGGTCTGTTTTTGTCTCTATAGTGCAACCTCAAGCTGTAATGGTAATTATCTATTTTACTTTGCCCTTTGTCGTCACTGTATTTGTTAGTAGTGTACTGTAACTCGTGTAGTTATTGTAAGTTAAATAGTGTAAATAATTGGAGCAATATCATGTAAATAGAGCTAGTGTTGTAAGTAGTGTACTGTTCGTAATTGTATCGTAAGTTTGGTATTCTCTTGTGTTGTTGCAATTAAAAAATAATAATAATAAATTTAAAAAAAATAGACCCACGTCAATATGCCTAAAACGGGCATTCAACCACAGATGCCCTTCTATATATGTTGCAGGCTATCTGCGAAGCAGTTGACAGCGGTGACGCGGTTGCCTGGATCTTCTTTGCCGATTTTTCTAAAGGCTTTGACCTAATCGACCACGTCATCTTAATGGAAGAGCTCGGTAAATTGGATGTTCATCCTAACCTGGATCTCTGCATTCTTGACCAACTGACAGCAGGCCGTCAGAATTGGAGGAACTTTATCTGATTGGAAAACACTGAATGGAGGAGTACCCCAAGGGACTAAAGTGGGAGTCATTCCCTTTACTGTCATGACAAATAGGTTGCTGTCTGACTGGTGTTTAGGGATTAAGTTCGTTGACGATACCTCAGCTCTGGAAATTATACCTTGGAACTCTATAAGTTATCTGAATAGTGCTGTATCTGATGTCCATAATTTTGCATTAGCTCATAATGTGAAGTTAAATCCAATTAAGTGTAAAGAAATGTTTATCAACTTTTTACATTTGAGCAATAGAGGACTTTTTCCGTGTTTACATAGCCTCATGTAAACACGAGAAGGGGTTGGGAGAATTTGAGACTGTTATGCAAACCCAAGACGCAGTCGAGGGTTTGCATAACTGTCGAGAATTCTCCCAACCCGCACTTCACAATCATTTTATTGTAATAGAACGTGTTACAAGTTACAAGATTTTAGGAGTTTTCATGGACAGTGACCTCCGGTGGAATAGCCACGTCGAGTACATTTTTAAGAAGGCTTGTCAGAAACTGTATTCCTTAAGGGTATTGCGTAGGGCGGGTGTTACCCATGCAAACATCTTGAAGGTGTATTTAACCACAGTGAAACCAGTCTTGGAATATGCAGTACCAGTGTGGCAGTCTATTCCGGGTTACCTGTCTGATGTAATCGAGACAGTCTAAAAAAGAGCGCTTAAAATACTTTTCCCAGATAGAGGCTGAGACTTACACAGAGGCCCTCCAGTTGGTTCAATTAACAACACTGGCTGATAGGAGAGAGTACTTGTGGTTTAAGTATATGGATAAAATGAAGCAAAGTGATCATCCTCTGGTCCACTTATTACCGAAACCCATTGTTAATACCTGTCATAATTTTAGGACAACCCCACAGCAGTTTTACTTGTTCAAAAACGTAATTAATTGTACAACCAGGAGAGCTGAGGAATTTTTACATTTAAATATTTTAATTAGTTAACCGTTAATATTACTGGATTAGTTGACTTATTTCATTATTTCTTGTAAATCTAGCTCGTTAATTCAGTTCGTTCTATAAGTGCCAGCGAGTTTTAATCAACTTTTTAACTTTCTCTACTGTCAGTATTTGCCTCCAGTGCCTCATCCAACACCATTCCTCACATATGGAAATCCCCTCCGATGTCCTCTATGAAAAGAACAACGATGAAACGGCTAAACTGAACTACCGCCCTATCTCACTTCTCTGCATGTCTGGTAAAATCATGGAGTCTTGCATAACCGCTACGATCACATGTCATCTAAGTGAACATGTCGAAGGGAACTGCAACCAGTCATGTACAGGAAAGGCTGTCATCCCACAGAACGTCTTCTGATCAAAACGAGCGAGGATTGGAACAGTCACAGAAAGGTGCAGAAAGGTGATTCACAGTGTGCCACACTCTCTTCTCCTACAACGTTAACGGTTGTCCATCGGAACGAAGAATGATGAAATACAGGGTTCCTCAAGGATTGGTGCTTGGTCCAACACTATTTTCATTTTTCTGCAATGTTCTACCGGATATCGTTCGGGGTGTTGGAGTGTTACAAATGTAACCTGAGGATACTACCATTGATGGCCGAATTCATGTTAGAAGACGGGAAACTCGTCACAGATGGAATTCCGTCAGACAGAATACCGTCTGATATGAATTTAAGGATGGTAAATAGTTTTATGCAGTAAGACAGAAAAACAATACACTGAAAGGATCTTAGGGCGATCAGGCCAGGTGGCGAAGAGGTGCCGTATATATTTTTTTTAACCCCGAAAAGTTTGCTGGCTTTCTTGTTCCAGTTTTTTCATCGGGGGTGCAAGCGCAAAAAAGCCGTCTTGATTTTCGCATCTAATGTGAATTTAACACGGTTTTCCGTCTCAGGTGAATTTCCCGTCTTAGCTTCCCGTCGGTTTAGACGGAAAATAGGCCGATAAATTTAAGAAGGGAAACTCGTCCTTAACCAGATTCATAATAGACGAGTTTTCCGTCTATAGACGAGTTTCCCGTCCAAGACGGTTTTCCGTCTCTGATATGAACTCAGCCAATGCCCTCAAGTTCCGTTGACAAAGTGGCAGAGGAATTCATTAAACGCTATCTCAGTAAGACTGTATGACTGGTGCTGCAGAAATCAGCTGATCCCTCATCCAGGAAAGATTGAGTATCTGTTACTGGACCAGGGACGTTTCAGTTCTACCAACGCTGCCTTGATGATTCGAGGTGTTAATTGGATGGGCATGACAGCGGGTGTTAACTCTAGCAATACAGGTCTTCAAATCTACGCTCAGGGAGGATGTTCACTCACAAGCTCTCTCTCCATTGGTGGAAAAGTGGTCATCCAGTGTTTGCTTTCCCTTGATCGGATGTTACTAGGGTTCTCTCAGAATTCATGATTGCCATTAGAGGAGTTGAAGTGTTACAACAGGTTTCTTTCTTTGCAGTCTTCCAGTAGGATTTAAAGTCCTTGAGTTGGTCAAACAGGTTGGGCTGAGAAGTATGCACCCTTAGCCTACTCACTTCCTCTGGAACCCTGTTTCTTAGTCCACAATATTCGGTCCAAAGTTCCATATTCTTCAAATTTGGAGCTTTTAACCAAGTTTTATACCGCAAATTCATCAGGTTGCGTATCTGAGGTGTGATCCATGGAAGAAACTGGGTTCTAAACTTCACTTGTCTTCGCAGTGCATTTCTGTCACAAGTGTCATTGAATATGGTGGCCCAGGCCCAGTAACTGTGACCTTCAAGGATCACTGGTTTAGCAAATTCGGAGCAAACTCGAACGCACAAGAGGGAAGGTGAAAGTTCCAACATCTTTATTTACGATACTTGGGATTATGGTGGCGTGTGTTATTGTGGTTCGAACTAAAAGGTAATAGAAATGAAACGTCACTAATCGACTATATTAATGAAACGATTATAAACCTATCCGTGGCATCGGCCGGTAATGCTAACAGAATCAATAAAATGAACTAATTGCAAAACAATTAAAACAACATCAGTTACTTACTTTGGTCAAGCTCCCAGAAGTAGACGATTATGTAGATCCAAAATAGCGGGAGCAGAATTGTCCTAAGAGTACTAAGAAACAAGAGAGCCTAGCTTTCACGGCCCGCGCTTTCATGCAACAAGTTTCGCTTCACGCTACATAAGACACGTGGAGATCACGGAAATTGAACCTACATGATGAACCAAGTATGCAATGTCTTAAAAATAAAACCGGAACAGCAAACAGCAGCACGAACAGTAAGCCGAATTTACAAAATAAGAGTTTCAAAACTAACAGTAACAGTCATCAAACATTGAACACACATTCCACCGCGCGGCGTCAACATCGCAGATAAACTGCAACCGATTAAACTTTTTTTGTGCGGCCTTTGAAAATTTTCAGGGTTTGTCTTTAAATCTGTGTCTGCAAACAGGTATTTACGAGCTTGTGATCCGAAATGCCTAGCTCTAGTGTTTAAGTGTTCTTTACTGACTCTGCTCTGCTGGCTTTGATCTGTCATGGTCGATGAATCCTCTGTCTCTCTGGTCGGTTCTTTGTTCACGACAGTATAGTTGAATTGAACCAAGGACTTTTGCAGCTTTCTTGCCAAAACAACGAAGATGTTGTCACCTTGCCACTTTGGTTGAAGTCTTCGACTATAAGGCCATGTTTGTATTTTAGCCATAGTATTTTAGCGTTTGATGGGAGGATTCAAACGCCTCTCAGATTAAACTGTTCGTATCTTGCATCACTGTGACCCTGAGATAAGGGTCCTGCCCCCCCAGCTATACTCTTTGCTATATTCTGTTTTATTCATTTGTTTGTTAATGATATTTCTCTATTTATTTTATGCTATCATGATCTCTTTTTTGTAGCAAAGCAGAGGATACCATAGGATGCCGGTTGATATTCTGTGGTTGGAAAGCCAAGGTGTCAACTCGACTCCAAATCAGCAGGTTTGAAAAGGCGCACTATCAAGTACTCTGTGGCATACCAGCTGATGAAAGTTACCAAGGTCATTTCATGAATTTTGTGTTTGTGATGTAACAAAAGGTTTGCACTGTCGTGTTGTTAACTTGGCTGTGCGTAATAATTAATTTTACGCTCGCAAATCAGTTCGGGGACCTTACACTGTTCAGGTTCCATTAAAAGCTTTTTTTTTTTTTTTTTTTTCGGAGGTAAAGCGAAATTTATACAAGTTTCACTACGAAGCATGTTAGCAGCGGCTTTGCATTTACATAAGAATTCAACCAATTGTATCCTCAAATTTTGTCACATGATATCACTGCCATGTGCATGCCAATCTGTGCATGAAATGGAACAAGCTTTGAAGCAGTACGGTAATCATTCAGCATGGGGAAATACTATAAGTAGAGGCTGTATGCATAGGTGAAGAGGAAATACCCTGCAAGGCAAACGAGAGGGTCATACTTCAGGAGTCAATACGGAATCTAATGCTGATATAACCATTTGCAGTCAGCTCCATGCATTTCCTTTATAAGCTTGTGGTATTCACCAAGTACAACCTGGCTTTCCCAAAAAACCTTTATCCAAACCTGGAACAGAACTGAGGACCAAATGATTGTTTACTGCTGATGACTCTTCTACTCGACACACATATCAATCTTCTTTGTATCTGGGAACCATGCCCCTAAGGAATTTGTAGTGTGAAAACGGGCGTTTCTTTGAAAAAAGGCAACGCCAGGTATCCTATTTTACAGAACAGTGGAATCTGCTTACGTTGTTTTCTCTTCTTTTCTTTCTTTCCTTTTTTCGTTTTTTTGTTTGTTTTGTTTTGTTTTGTTTTGTTTTGTTTTCGTTTGTCTCTCTCTCTCTCTCTCTCTCTCTCTCTCTCTCTCTCTCGGCCGTTTAGTGCTCGTAAAAATTTAGGTGGCAGTGCAAATCCATCTGTTACAAGTGGGCTCCTGGCTACTCAAACCCTGGAGTACTCTAACCTGGCACTAACTCTTAACTGAAATTGATAGACCGTATCAAGGTCTATCACCCATCTTGATGGGTAGGCGAAGCGTAAAAAATTTACAGTGTTTAGATGGTTATTTGATGTCAAAATAATTTTGAATCGCGAATTGAAGGTACAGGGCAAAGGATTATATTGATCAAGTTTTAGAGACTCACCTTTGCTTGAAGTTGTCCAGTAATGTTTTCAATATTGCTATATATTTTTCTGTAATTATTTCCCCGGGAATTTTAGTCTGCGGGAAAACTGCAGGAAAGAATTACAAACTAATATATCGAAAAATTGATGCTACTGGGCAACTTATAGTGAAGGTTAGTCCCTAAAAATTGGCCAGTAAAAGATTCCCATACAAACACTCCAAATTCTTTACGCTTTGTTTACCCGTCCAGATGGCGGATTAAACTGTGGTAAGGTGTATTTCCTCTTTTTATTTTATTTTTATTTTATTTATTTATTTATTTATTTATTTATTTTTTGTTCATTTTGCAAGAACATTTACAGGACATTACAGGAATAAGGTAAAATACATCACTACTAGGACTACACGCAAACACATGCACACACAACACATGCTGTCACACCTGGACGAGAGATCGCATTCTCTAGAAAAGACTATTTTACAGTGATAGACAGGTATACAAAAAGTAAGTTGATTGTCAAAAAAGGTATATTAAGATCAAAATGGAAATGGAAATTGGATGTGATGTTCTTAAGAAAGGAGCTTGTTCCATTTCTTGTAATGGAAGGAGAGTTTGTTCCTCTCTTTGCCGATCCGATGCTCCATTTCAAATGGTTTGCTCTATATTTTGCTCAATAGCCCAAACCCCTCAAACTCGAGGTGAATTCAGTGAACTTGAATTCCTCTAGGTGACTATTTTGTCCTTTGAGGCCATTTTGTTTTTAACATGTATCCTCAATAACTTGAACAATAACTTCATGCTAGCCCACATAACCATGTATATGCATTATCAACCAGCTTGAGGTCAATGTGTCTGGATATTTGCAAAGTTCTTTTTTGCGTTTTTATCGACCGTGACAAAGTCGAGGTCCATAAAAACAGCAAGGCAATATCCAGCAATCTTTTGCATTTCGGTCTTTTTTTCGGGGAGCAAAAGAGGTAGTTTTAATATTGTTGTTGTTTAATTTAATACATACCAAGAACAAGGCGAATATTCAAATAAAAACAACAACAACAACAAATTAGAAAGGTGCAAAGACAGCGCCACGTCTTTTCTATTAGTTTTAAGACATGAACTTTTCTGTTTCGTGCTTCATTTTAGCCTTCGACTTAAAGGCGATTATACTGGGAAGATTGTAACTTCTGCAACCCCATATATACTAGAAATACGTGACTCGCAAAACCTCGCGAAGCTAGGGCTGTCGCGGATTATTTTGTGTTCGTTGTGTGACATTTAGATCAGCGTTACATATTTTGAACATTTTTCTTAGCACGTGGACAGATCACGGGTTGACACGTGACCACGTGAACATTGAACATGCTGTTATTTTGTTTTTTTTTGTATGGAGTGTGGTTGTAGAGTTCGGTGTTGAAACCCGTTCGCTTGCTGGAAATCTGTATTTTTGGTGGAACATTAAAGAAGATAGATAAAATTCATGACAAGGGCTGGGTGGGCAGTTAATTTGGAGTGTAAAAATGTGCTGTCTTTGCTGAGCCAAGCGATGTTGTCTATGCTCTTTGGTTTCCTGATGTCTCCTTCTTCTTCGCTGCTCGCGCTGAATCGATATCTGAAGTCGCCTCTCACGTTGCTCAGGAGTTTCGTTGTTTAATCTCCTTCGGCGAACATGTCTTGTCCCTTGTGCGTGCTCCTGTGGTTCATTTGCATAAGAATTTGGTCGTGTTTGACAAATACTACACATTTTTCACTCCTCGATGAAATTACACGTTCGGCCTCAATGAATAAACATGAGAGTGCGCCATTGTGAGGCAGCGGTTGCTGCCTAGCAACCTTCCCTTTGTCTGACGTCATTCATACTTTGTTTGCGAACTGCTGCTAGGCAACAGCACGGACACCTTCAGCGAAATATATATATATATATATATATATATATAAATATAGAAATATATTTTCCGCTCGAATTCGCACGGCTTAGCTCCCGAGCGCGGGCCTTCGGCCCGACAAATTTATTAACCTCGCTTCGCGAGGAATGATTTGGCAATCAGTATAAAATAATTCAGCAAAGGACACTTTGTGTATATTATTCCAATAATGATGTCTTAAGAGTAAGTTGGACAAATTCTCTTGTCAGTGAGAAGAAATAATATTCAAATTCTTCCAGAAGCGTTGTGCATGGTTACAGTGGAAAAAGACAAGTTAAACATCCCATGGTCTCAGAGGTTTTTCTTTGTTCTCTTCAGAGGAATTTTAGCTAGGTGAAAGAAGAAAAACCTCTGGTTTTGGTCCGTGCAAATCTCACTTCCTTGCAATGTTTACAGTGCAGCATGTGACTGTGGGTTCTGATTTGGCAAGCCTTTTGTAGCAATATTCAAAGCTGATGTTAATTTCAATACATAAATCTTAATTCAATTCAATAATTCAGTCAATATTCAATGCACATTCAAGATTCAATGCTTGATTCAATATTCAATGAACATTCAGTGTTGAATGCATATTCAATGTTTTACGAATGATTCATTCTTCAATGTATATTCAAAATTCATTGAACCGTTCAAGGTTTAATGCATATTCAATGTTCAATACATATTAAATGTTCAATGACGCATTCATGGTTTCAACACTCCTGGGTACGAGGTGAGTAATCCTGGGAATGATGGTGCATTTCCTCTCATTTTCCTTGAGTGCGCCTCTCTTTGTTCGACTTGTCATTATGGAATAGAATCTTTGCCAGTTGTCTTATCATTGAAGTGAAGCATCCCAGCTTCTCTCCTCCTTGTTGCGCCCGGAGAGTTGATGTGTTCAGTCAGTTCAGGAATATCTGCTGAGGCTATCGGAACAGACATTGGGAGTGCAGTAGCTCGTGCTTGATCAATGATTTCCCAAATGAGTTTATAGAACCCCTCCACCATACTTTTTCCATCTTCATAATACAAATTTCCATCACTTCTCACATATAAAAGAACTACTGGTGTCTTACCACTAGGTAATTTCTTGTTTGTATGGGTATATGCTTTACCTCCCACCCAAATGTTTTTACTTGTTATACCACTGGGACCACTAAAAGCACCCTTTAAATTATCACCGGACCAAAATCTATCAAATACACGATCAGCAGTTGGTATTAACTTTCCTGTTATTTTTGGTCATTTTCGCTACATTTAATGATTCACTTTGCCCCCTTCTTGAGAGGGCAAATTCAGTTTCTCCGTTCCTTAGCAAACTTTGTTTAACACGCATGAGCCCAACAAATTGACCTGCTCTCCACTGTGTGGCTTCATAGCTCAGTTCGTAAGAGCACTGCACCGGCATCGCAGAGGTCGTGGGTTCGAATCCCGTTGAAGTCACTTGAATTTTTCAAGTGCATATATGAGACAATTACTTAAATTGTCCAGAAAGTGTGAGGGTCACTTCTTCAATTCATTTGTTTTTCTTATTCCACACTCTGCACAGGTAAAGTAAAACACCAATCCACCATTTTTAGCTTGGCTATGTCCTGAAGGCTTTACACATTCAGTTAGCCTCAGCAGACATTCTTTTAGCTCGTCACGCAATCTCTCCTCCCCAACGAACGTGTGCTTCAACGAGCGGCCACTTCTGTTTACAGAGACGGACCAATCACGGTTCATTTTACAATTTTTAACGGGACTTTGACCTGAAGTTTGTTTTAACGATAGCTAGTGTGTGAGACATTTAAGAGCGGTAGTCTAGTACTATCGAGAATCCACGGTCAGAAGAAAGAATTCAAATTGTCTTGTTTTCCTTTTAACTGACCATTTTCAAAATAAATATTCAAAAGTTTCAGCGAGGTTTTATCTGACAAAAAAGTGAAAATGCAACCCAACCATCGGTGAGGGCCGCAAGAAATTAGTACATTTTCAATCCTCCAGAACATGCTAACGAAAGATTGCCTTGAATTCACTTTTTCACCATTTGTTATCCATCTCCTGGAGTCCCTTTGGAACTATATTTCATCGCCATATTAACATGTTTTTGTTTGCTAACCATCCGGCGAAGGAATACCACCTTCGCCATCCAGTCGATTCACTAAATTGTACCTTCTTTCGGAACATCACAACACCGCGGGTATGAGTATATGCAGGTCAAAGACGGTCTCATGTGAACCAGCAATTCTTCTTCTTTAACACAGTAGAATCTTTAGTTTGGCCTGTAGAAAGCAAGCATGCTAGAGAGAAAAACGTGGAGCACATTTTCACCCATTTCGCCATTTTCTTATTTCTCTTATTACAAAGTTCAATTTATTTTGAAACAATTAGTCAATGTTATTGGTCCTGGTATTGGTCAATAGTCCCAATTTTCATTTGTTTTTTAACTAATTCTAGTCGTCACAATGTGTCGTGATTATAATCTCCCAGTCAGTCGTATGCGAAAATAATTTTGCCTCTTTCTTATGGTACATTGCATGAAATATCATTCGTCCCTGATTTATCTTTGTATTATCTGTAGCCCCTGTTGGATTAAAAAATTATAAAGAGCTGACTTACCAGTTTGAAGAACAGTTGGATATTCTTTAAATTTCTTGAGGACATCGATTTCGTTGCAAGGCAACTACGGATCAAGACTGCGGATTTTTGTATTGCACAGTGGCAACAACAAATGTAACGTTGCATGACAAACGAAACGTGATACGCTTGCCTCGAGGGCATGGCCAGGAAGTTTTTGTGTCAATATTTGCACCACAAATGATTTTTTTTCTAATTAATAATTAATAATTATTATTTATAATTATTATTAATAATTATTATTAATAACAAATAATGTCTAATTTTCTAATTTTTCCAACAGCAAGAAAATTGTCAGGGAAATATTAACATTTATGCCTGAGATAATAGTTTTTTTGTGAAAGAAAAAGTAATAGTAAAAACAGAAGGACTGTGAACCACCCACTCCGTGGTCATCTGGTCACAAGTGAGCGACTAGATGGTGACCTCAACAATAAGATTGCTGAAGCTGAAGACCATTTGGCAAACAAACCACACAATTGACTGGGACTCCGCCAAGTGCATTAGCTACAGTACTAACTACTACCGACGACTTGAACTGGAAAGCTGGTTTACTAGCTTAGAAAAAACTCCACTGAACCGTTGCGGAACAACTAACTGCACCGTACAAACGACTTACTGACAACACCAACAGAACAAACATAAGAGAACTGACTAATTCTACTGACGTCATGCCCTAGCAACATTTCTAGACGGATTAAAATGCACCGATCACTGTTCAACAACATCGCTCAACAAACAGACAACTAATAACATCACGTCTCTACTGATCAATCGCAGCTCCTACGGACACTTTCTGGCGTTTACACAATTTAATATTGGCTGTAAATTATGTCATTATGCAAATGGCCTATTGCTGTCTTATTATTTAAAACTAGTGCACTCATCAATATAATTACTATGGTATTCGTCGGAGATGAAATCTGCCAATGGCTTTAACCATCAGAAAGTTAGTGAAGCTGTTGGTCTAAGCAATGGTCATATCAAACATAACATGCCTTCCAAACCATGTGCAATTCCATAACAATGCGGGTGTGACTGTCTCTTAAGAAAGTATTGTATTTGCTTCTAAACAGGTAAGAAAACAAGTGAAGTGCAAGGGGACAAATCGGCAGCAAAAGCTGATGAAGATTGCATGGAAAATGTTATGGTTAAACTAGAGAAAGACGAGGAGCAAACAGGTTTTATCGGGGACATTCTGAATTTGGAAGCTCCAGACGGATCACTTGATGTGGGTTTTATCTGATCCTACGTGAAGATTTCTTTACTAAAAATTCAGTCAATACTTAGCTTTTGTCATGTCGTGTGTGTTTCGCCGAAACGCACGTGATAGCGGTTGATGAAATGAAGTGTATGGATTTTGTTGTTTGACATTTTGTAATAAACATTTTATTACGTATTGTAGGTAATTGATATAAATTAATTTCATATTTCTATCAAGCAATTGCTATAAAATAGAAAATGGTTTCAACTCAGGAGTTACAGTTGACTCTGAAGAAGACTTCCGCTTCTGCTTGGAAACGTCAGGGAAACAGTTGCTCTGTTTGCCCGTCTGAAAAAAATTTCGTTTATTTTTCCGGAAAATCCAAGGTATTCTAAGGGTCTTTTCCTGTCTGGGGATACTCTGGTGATACGTTGCTGTTAACCCGTCATTTGAAATTCTCAGTTGTTTGTTTGTATGTTTGTTTGTTTGCTTGCTTGCTTGTTTGTTTTGTTGGCTGATGGTCGGTATCAAAATTACTTTGAAAAAAGGTAACACTAGACCATCTGCTATAAGGAATTGCGTTTGCTTTGGGTTTTGATATACTCCGTTCTGGGATACCGTCACAGCAATGTGTTATCTGAGGGGGAAGCCAAACTTGAATAGGTTGTTTTAGGCAGGTACAAAAGTCGGACAAGTGCTCTTACCATGCTGTTCTCGAGAACACCTCCCTGCCCTTATAAAAGGCAGAGCCTAAGAGCACACGGCGTTTATTCGTAGACAGTTCGCAACCTCGTCCCCAGGGTCTCTCTCCTTTGCGTCCCGCGTTGGAAGCAGAGAGTCTGTATATACCAACACTTTGAGTGTTTTTGGATTGAATTGAATGACGATGACCTTTTCTTTAGTCAGAACAGGCGATCAAGGCACATATGATGTGCTAAGTTTTGCGGTTGTTAGCGCGTGCAAATTAAGCAGTTACCACGCAGCTGCTGTTTACAACCTCTAATTTCATTGGATCTGGTTAGGACGCAGCTCATTGTGTTTAGGGGTTAAGGTTCATTGTTTCTGTTGTTTGTTTGAATGGTTCTATTGTTTCTGAGCCAATCGTGTGGGCTGTTGTAGTAGCTGCGTACTGACCCGAATTAAGAGGAAAAGCTTGCGTGCTCTTAAGTGTGATTCGACTCTTTTAAAAGTAGTATGGCGCGTGCGGGTATAACCCCTTATTTACCCTGATGAAGACTGCTGAAGGCAGTCGAAATATAGTTTTTCTTTTTTTTATTACCTGTCTGTCTTCATCTTTGATAGTTTATAGTTGTTCATGGAGGTCGGTGGTTTGAGGCTGGTGTTTGTGGAGATTAAGTTTGGGCTGGTCTGTGGTCTTTTGCTGCTACTGACAACGGAGCAGCCCAAACTTACATACTTATAGGCCTTAATACCTGAGAACTCCTTTAAAACGAGACTCGCAAATCACAAGTCTTCTCTCAAAGACCCGAACGAGAGACGTACTACTGAGCTTAGTAAGTACATTTGGCTTTTAAAAGACAAGTTAGAATTCAATATAACTTGGAAGATTTTAAAACAAGCAACGCCGCTTAACCCCACGTCAAACCGTTGTAATTTGTGACTACATGGGCTGTAATGTCGGTTTCTCACTGTCATTCCCCAGGGAACTACAAATTCAAAAGGGTACCATCGCACCCCCCCGCAATAGCATATTTTCCGTTTGTAGAGCCATTTCGCGAAAAATGCAATTTTAGGCCCCGCAAACGCGATATAAAAATATTAAAAAAAGTGCAATTTCACGCCCCGCAAACGTACCTTTTATAAAAATATTAAATAAAGTGCAATTTCACGCCCCGCAAACGCAAAAGAAGCATTTTTAAAAAATCAAAAATCAGAACCATTGTACGTATTTCATGCAAGGGTCCACCCCGTAAAAAGCATTCAATAAATGGGATCGGTGTGAAAAATCACCAAGCGTGACTTTGTCGGAAACAGCGGAAGTCTTAAGAGGGGGTTCCCCCAGGAAGATGAGTCATCGCGTCTAGCTTGTTGTTTCAGATCACGAGACGGTCGTATGATTTTTTTCAACCAATCATAACGAAACAAGTTCTTATTATAAATTCTTCAAGTAAACTTTACTCGCAAAAAATTTTGTGTTAAGTTTGTGCTGTGCTGAAGTTTGTAATCATCGCGAAGATGCCAAAATCAGTTTCCACTCTACAAAATCAAATCTCATGTTGCGAGAGAAATATGAAAGAAGCATTAGCTCAATGTGCCCATGAAGCCGGGGTTAAAGAAGGTGAAAATTTTGTATAATATATATAAAGATATAATCTCATATAATAGTATAGAATGAGTTGTAATAGTGAAATTCATGAACAGTTGAAAACAATGGGTAATGTTATTTGCGATTTTTGTGATGTAAAATTAGTAGATTGTAAAACTAAACAATATGAGCCGTGTTGTAAAAATATGCAATTGATTAAAGATAAGGGAATGAATGTTTGTCAAAGTTGCGGTTCAGTTCACAGTTATGATTATGTTAATGAGTATATAGATTTTCATGAAAATATACATAAGATAAGACGCAAATCGGTTTATAATCGCAAGTATCATATTGAAAACGTATTGAATATTATTACAAGTGAAAACAATATTCAATTAACTTATAAACAAAAACAGCAGATTTATACTGTGTTTAATGAGATAGAAAAGGTTAATAAAGAGGTAAATAACGGGCGTAAACGGTTGATTAGTGTTAAATATATTATCAAACAATTGTTTATGATGCTTGGTCTACCCCACGAGCGCATAAAAGTGTCAAAATCTAAAATTACACTAAAACATGATGAATATTGGTCTAAAATTAAAACCATGATAGGAAATAGGATAGATGCTATTATGAAATAAATCTTTCATCGTATTTCTCTAAAAATTTATCAATAATAGGACTGTTGTCCATCACGTAGTTGTCTATGCAATTCATTGAGGAAATTAATTCGGGTATATTCGTTTCTCCAGATCTTAATGCATTCTTTATTAAAATTAAAAGATGTCCGTAACTTTGGTAAGCGTATTGACAATTCTGAATTTTTAAATCAAAGTTCTTATGTTTCATCCAACCCTGAATTAATATTGCTGATGTGCTGATTGCTATTAAACTAATTCCACCAGTTGCTATGCTTGAAGCTAAGCCTCCTGATGCAAAAGCAACAGACAATGCATCACCAATAAATTTGTATTTTTTCATACGCATCATTACTTGCTTGTAAGCCCAATATTTTCGATGATAAGTTCGATAATAACTTTTCAATTCATCGATTTTTTCTTTTGTTAGTTCATCTGAAATGTGATTCCAGTTGAATATTGTTTTTCTAACTTTGACCATATATATTTATTATATTATATTCTCAACCTTTTACACAAGCAGTATATTAAACCAGTAATCTGACCGCATAAAGGTGACCTTTTCATACCTTTTGTAGTCATGTTTTCAGGAATAACGTATAAATAACCTCTGTCTAATGAATAGCGGGCATAAAATCTACCAAAAGCATCATGCAAAATGCTATGTGTGTGCAATATATGAAACTGACCTAATACTCTTTCTAAAAACCATGTAAGACAGCCATTTCCAGGGCCGATTAGACCGATTTCATTGTTATTTAGTTTAAGGACGTCATCTATTGATTTGTATGTATTGAAATTTTTATGGTACAAATATTGATATACTAAAGCTGACTTTAGTATGACATCATTTACACTGTTGTGATGTTGTTTAGTTTCTTTGAAACAGTGGTTGACATATTTTATTATCTCTTGAAGCATATACTATATCGTTTGATAGTTTTGAGTTTTAAGAAAAAGAAATAGGATCATGGTCAACTCCATACCGTTCACATATCATTTTATGGTGTGCTCTAATTATAATGTCATTCATATTAAACCCTTTGTAAAGAATAAAAAGTTGAATATCTCCATCTAGTCCCGCAATACCATTTGGATCTAAATCTCCAAAGGTCATTTGTGTTGATCCAGAAGAAGTAGCTGCTCTAAATGCTTTTACTCTTTTACCATTCACCCAGCAAGAACTGTTTCCAGCACCGGCGGGTACATCCCAATGAAATGAAACACAATGCCATTTATTTAGAACTGTTGCATCAGCTTTTGGCAACCAATCAGATGAAGTTATTTCTATGTTGTCAGCTCCATAAATACCAGAGATAAGAAGATTATGTGTAGTAGGTCTGTAAACGACAAATTTATCCCACCCGCTATTATCATGACCAAATAAACCATTCCTGAAATGAGGATTAACTCCACCATGAGTATTAAGTCTATAAAGAATGAAAACATTGACTATATCATCTTGACCACTACCAGGATTTAAGTCTATGTTGGAAAGCATTCTATTATTACCGTGAAAAGTAAAGTAATATCTCTTAGCATTTTTTGTAGTGGAAAGCTTTGGTCTTTTTGTGTTATCAGTTTGTGTGGCATTCAAACCGGAAAGAGTTTTATCAAAAATGGTTGAAATTTTTCTAGATGAATGGTTGTATGTTACTTCTGATGCAAGTGCTCGATCGCAAGAATACATACATTCTGCATAGTTTTCCATATATCCATTAACATAAGTACCAGTGGCTAAATTTAATATGGAATAAATTCCTGAAGTGTCGACATATCTTTTATTGGCAGCATGATGTAATTCTGTCGGGTCTTTCACATTGATTATTTTAACGTTTCCCACGTCATAATCATTAACAACAGGGATACTTGAATCTGTTATGTATTCTACAGAGTATTCCAGTTTGTTTCCATATTCATCTAAAATATCATTTCCATGTTCATCTTTCACATATAACGTCATATAATATAAGTGTATAAAATTTAGGGGTGAAATATTTCATAAGGTGTGGCTCAATTCGAAAAGTATTTATTAAATACTCCCATTTATATAAGTAAAATAGATACTTATGGTTTAAAAGGTTTGATAAATAACCACGTTGAGAACGTAAACCTAGTACTAATCGGTGCATTAAATTGTATTTCAAAATTGTCAAAACTTTCATAGAATCTGTTAATATTGACCTGTATGTTTGGATTCGAACCACCACCGCCCAAATCGAAGTTATGATTATTTATTCGTAAATTGGCTTGTGAAATAGGGGTGTCTACATTAGTCGCGGGGTTAGTAGTCAGTATCTTAAAAGTCATTCTACTTATATAAACATTTCTTAATACTTCTCTAAACGTAAAACTCTCTATGTCGAAAACTGTACCCCCCCGTCCCAATATAGGAATCGCTGTATGTCTAAACTCATTACCCACTGCAACACTATTACCGGTATTGGATACGCCCCAAATAATACTTTCATAAGACTGAGTTCTTATTTCATGACCATTCATGTTCAAATCAGTTTCCATAGTCATTTTTCCGTTTTCAATTATGAAAACAGTATCGTATACATTTGAGTAAACGTTTGAGACATATTCTTTAACACCATAAACGATTAGATGTGCTTTCTTTGTACTCCCTTCAGTTATACTTCCATGAAGATCTATGAATATATATTCAGGTGGAGATTCTTGCCACTTATGTAAATGAACAATGCTTCTTGTATATCCATCAGTGTCGAATATCTTTGTAGATTGTTGGTTGATAGTAAGAACGGTTGAGACAACATTGACAGTTGTCGAACCAATGTGAGCTTTATCAGGAACAAAAAACTCAATCACCATGGTGTACTTGCCTAAAGGAAGTTTGTATGCATTAAAACTTATTCTTGACCTGTATTTGTTCTGAGCATCTGTTGTAAGAACAACTTCATAAGCTTTCTTATTGATTTCATGTGGACTGGATGCGAAATCTACGATACCGTTAACAACAATGTCAGTCTCTGATGAGCTCTCATCTGCATCTTCCATCATATATCTAAAAACGTCTTTATCAGCAGAAGATGA
>BLFK01000871.1:1907709-1917709 GCA_014634185.1 Astreopora myriophthalma
GCGTAAACACGACGCAGGGATGTTAAACGATTCTGGACTACTGCGGGACCTTCAACAGTATGCGTATAATCCAGCAGCTCAAGCTATGTGCATTTATGGAGATTTGGCCTACCCTCTCCGGATTCATCTCCAAACACCGTTCCGTCGTGTCCCACTTACACCCCTCACGCAGGATTACAACGAGGCTATGAGCGCTTTACGGATTTCAGTAGAATGGTTATTCGGTGATGTTATTAATTCTTTTAAATTTCTTGACTATAAAAAGAATTTGAAGATAGGCCTTGTAGGATTCCACGTGCGAATTTTTATGTTAGCCAAATTTATGCATGCAAATTAGGACCATTTAAACGCTACGGTTTCCTAGCGCGCTAATTGTTTTCTCAACGTTTTCTCTAACTTCAGTAATATTGTACCGTTAATAATCTACCTAGCTTTATCATCGCTACAGGCCTTAGCAGCGTCGGTAAAATGTATGTTGTCTGCGGAATTCTTCGTAATGCCATCACATGCCTTTATGGTAATAACACCAGTGATTATTTTGGTATTGAGCCTCCCTCTCTGGAACAATACTTTCAATGAATTGCAGTCTAGCTGTACTGATCTTGATGATATATATTCTCCTTCCTGGATAATATTCAGTGTAATGGGATGTGAAATATAGACTGTTGGAAAGAAGTAATTATTACTTTAAAAAAAACACCTTTAATGTATAGGAAGCAAATAAAAGAAAATGACACACATGCAAGTTTTAGTGTGGTTGCTATGGAAATGGAAAAGTCACATAAACATGATCATGGCACAAACAAATATTTCCATATCAATTTGGTGCCTATAGATCAATCCATCAAAAAGTTAAAAGGTTCATTCAAAGACCTCCCCCCTCATAGTCCTGGGCTTAAAAGGAATATATAAATAATTCCAAAGCCGAACACTGAGCAGTAACATGCTGATGTTTCAAAAGAGTATAAGGACATGTGTATCTTATTCTCATTTCAATGTTTTGCTCAACCTAAGCTTAAATGTAAGAAAATGAAGCACACCCTAATGCCAATGTTCTAAAATTTCAAAGGACAGTTTAATTTAACCCTTTGACTTCCAGTGTCTAACATCAATGTACTACTTTCCATGACGATGTTTGAGACCATGTTTTTAATTACAGTAATCATGCCACCTATCTAGCAGCTATGACTCTCTTGTGATGTTACTGCAAAGGTTTCCAGCATTCTATCAGCAATGTGATAGTGAATTTATTTTAATTCATAACTATATCCTCGCAAGTGAAAGGGTTTACTTACGTTGTCTTACCTTCAACTACGTATCTTTGATCAATGTAAACACTGCATGATATCCCCAGGGTAATAGAAGATTCCTTTTTCCTACGGTGTAAACAACCCATCAACCTTTGAAGTCTATGTGCAGAAAAAATAATCACCAAGTTGGACAGGCAAAGTCACCAGAAAAAAATAGACAAAATAATACTTGGAAAATAATCAGTTAAAAATTATGATAACAACAACATGTCTCTAAAGGGCTGAAAGGGCCAAAGGTTGCCAATTTGATTTTCAACTTTTGTTTTGCCTTTGCTAGCTCTTATGAGGATTTGGGCATTACTTTTTCAAGCAAATTCATTATCATTTGACTCTGATAGTGTTGCTGCCGCAGGAAAAGCATTTGAAAGTTTTGAAGCTGCTGTTCCTGCCTCTGCTGCTGTTCAGCCATCATCTTCATTACATCTTGGTGCTGTTGCTGGTTCTGCCTCTGCTGATCTCTCAGCATTTGATGATGAGCTGCTTTATTTTCTTGCTCTTCTTCAATTCCATTTCCTCCTTCTGGAATTCCTTCTCATTCTCAAATTTTTCTTTTAGAATTTGCACAGCGTCAGTGGTACTTCTTCTGCTTTTTGGCTTGATAACTTCATCACATGAATCAGCATTCCTCTTTTTTGTTTGTCCCAGGCGCTCCAAGGCCTTTAATCTACTTTCTTCAGCTGACGCCTTGTCATTTTCATTCTTCTTGGTAAGGGTGTTTGTGTTTTCTTTCCTTTCTAAATCAGCTGCCTGTTCTTTTCTGTGATGTCAGACAATGCCATCTCCAATTATGTTTCCTCGTCACATTTCATGCCAGAACCCTGCTCTTCATTTCTCATCTTTTCTTTGTACTTCTTCAGCAAAAGAGTGAGACTGTCCCTAACAGACCGCGTTCTGACTGTGAATCTCGGTGAACTGAGCCCATTTAGGTTTTGTGCAATTTCTCCCCAGATTTCTCCTCTCTCTCTACTTTGCTTTGGGTACTTAAATGGTTCCATGACAAGAACTTCTGCACAGCATGAGATCATGCTCTTCTGACCACCTCATGGAATAATTTCTGAATATAAAGTGCCAACACTTTTACAATTAGTGTTACTACTGGTAAGCTTACAAACTTTTGATTCCATATTAATTGCCTAAAACGATATCTGCGCTGCAGTTAAAATTAGTTGTAAACATGTGAACTGTGAAAATCAGTACAGCGCAAAACACGTATAACGATTTTTAAAAATCCCCATGTGCAAAAATTAACGACTTCAACAATTTGGCTTTGAGCGGGCTTTTATAATTTTATCAGCAAAAAAGTGAGGTAAGTTTATTCAGAGTTTAGCTAAGGTGGATTCTTACCTCAAATGCATTTATACGAATAGTTTAGATTTTCAAAGACGAACAAAACTTCATAAAAATCCTGACAGGTTTGATTACAAAACTGTTATGAAATTCGGTTTAAATCATACAACTTAAAAAAACGCTTGAAACTTACCCTGATGTTCCTGCTGTATCACCCATTCCTTCTTTGAACGAAAACAGTTACGCTTACAATGCCTGTCAATTTTATTTTTCCTGCAACATCGAAGAAATCAGGGTTTTTTACTTCACAGTAAGAGGAATAACTTACGGCCTCTGTCTTATCTATTAACAAAACCTTGGGATTGTATAAAATGTAAATTAAGTCTGAAAAAATCAGAAAATAAGTCAAGAAATACTCACGTTCACCAGAGGACGGCAAATGGCGTCCTCACGAGATATGGACGACGAGCGTGTGCTTGCTTGGGCATGCGTGGTAGCATCAATGGTTCGTTTTCCAGCTTCCGGTCGTCGACGTTAACGTGCTCGTCGTCACTGCTAAAGGTCCGTATTAACTGAGACAATCCTATTTCGATAGATTTTATATTGCTTATGGTAATAAATATTTCGAGTTGTCAACCATTTTTTATAGAGCTCGTTACGAACTTTGATTGATTTTCTCAATCCTTTCGTCACCCAGGGCTTGTTGGACTTATTTTTTATATTAATCGATTTAAGCGGTGCATGTGCATTGCTAATACTATCAAAAGTATGAAGGAATCTAGTTAAGCTTTCGTTTACATCATAGCTCTTGTATACTGTTGTCCGATTAGCATTCCTCAATGCTTTTTGGAAAGCAATCTTATCGAACCTTTTAAAATCTCTAATTTCAATTTTATTGGGGAAGGGGCTTAGCGTAGGGTCATACGAATGAGTAAAGACTGGCAATGATCAGCTATTTCTAGAGCAATGCTACCACTAGTACTTGAAGACACAAAATTAGAAAGAATGTGGTCTATACAACTTGTTGTTGACTCAGTTACGCGCGTTGCTTATAGAATCAAAGGATTAAAACCTTCTGAATAGATCAAGTTGAGGTATTCTTTTGCTATTGTAGTCTTGACGAGTATATTGATGTTGAAATCACCTAAGATCAGACACTTTCTTTTAGACAAAAAGACGGAATGTAAAACGTTTTCAAATTCATCAATGAAATCGCGTTGGGACCTAGTGGGAGGGTTATAAATAACGCCAATAAGCAAGTCTTGCGTGTCAACCCAGATATTTTCAACACCACCTAATTTTGAATCATTTCTCAAATGATATTCAAAGCTTGACTTTAAATATAAAGCAACTCCGCCACCTGTAGAAAACGTGCGATTGTCCGTTATGATATTGTAACCCGAGATTTGCAAGCTGCGGCTTATGTCAACTTGCGGGATAATCCAAGTTTCAGAACAAGCAAACAAATCTAACTGGAAGGGAAATGAATCCAAGAGATGACATAACTCGTCAAAGTGCTTGCTTAGGCTTCTTATATTTAAGTGAAGCGCCGATAGTTGAGGTTTGACAACATGGGAAATATGTTCAAGCTCTTCTATTGTAAATATCCCATGGCCATTAAAAGACTGAAGATTTAAATCTGGGTCACATGTGTCGCTTGTCATTTACAGTCACAAAATTAACTTAGAAGTTGAAAAACAAAAAAATGTCTAACGTAAGTACGAGATAAATAATGTTTACACATTCTAACCTGACCATGTAGTTATGTTTTGCGATATAGAGCTCTATCTATGTAAAGTTTCCCACGAGAGAATCTAGGCTTTTTCCCGTTTTCAAATGCCTCCTTCATAACTTCCTTTAGTTTTTTCTTTGCTTCACGATCTTCCCAGATTAGGTCCTCTGTAACCCAAATACCATCCACAAGATCACGCTTCGTCTGGATAACTTTATACCTCTGTGGACGATACAGGAACTTGCAAATAATTACTCGCGGTTTGTCATCATTTTCGAGGACCAACACGATGCGCGTTTTCAATTCCCGGCTCCATATCCAGTTGATTGGATAAAATGTTATGGACTTTTTGGACGCAATCCTCGTCGGTAGATTCTGGAACGTTGTGGAAACGGAGGTTGTATTCGCGGGAATATCGCTCAAGGGACAGGAGTCTTTCACGCATTCCCTCAATTTGCTTGGCGTGTTTTGCAACAGAGCTTTCCATCTCGTCGGCTTTACACCTCGCATCATGAAGTTCACCCTTGAGTTCTTCAAAGGTGTCATTGAGGGTCTTAAATTGGCTAGATATTTTATCTAACGCTGTTTGTTTCAGCTTTACTTTAGCTTTTAAGTTTGAGATGTCCTGAATTATTTGTTTCTGACCTTTGCTCAGTTGCCCGAGCGACTCTCGTACAAATGTTTCGAAGTCATCTTCTTCTGAAACTTCTGTCTGTTGCTTCTGCTTTCCTCTCTTAGTTGTGGACATTGTTTACATAAAGGATTTTGGCATGAAAGATTAAAATTAAAGAAAATTTTGAAAAGAAACCTTAACTTAATTTCTCTTCAACACGGAGCTTTAAACTTCGCGGCCATCTCGCTCGATGACCGCTGACCAGTTTGAAATACAAGAAGGTGTTAGGCAAGATGACGGACGAGTGTGCTGGAGTACTGATAGCAGAGGCTCTCTGTCTTCGACCCAAGATGTATTCCATCATGAAGGGGTCTGACAAAAAGCAGTTTGAAGAGCTTGGCTATTCTGAAAAACAGATGGCCGAATACAAACAAAACCTCAAGAAGGCAAATGGGGTCAGGAAATATGTTGTCAAAAAAATGATTGCTCACGAGTCCGTCAAAGAGGTCATCGACGTCGAAGACAAGGTGGAACAGAAGCTGAACCTGCTCCACAGCCTCGCTCATCAGGTTCATGCAGTCACAGTCAAGATTTCTCTTTCCCCTCCCCACACGAAGTGATGGATCGCAGACGATGGGGTTCACATGAAGGCTTTCAGTCACTTTGCGTTGGCAGGCGGCAGCTGAGCGTTGGGCAGAACGAGAGGGAGTTGCTCGCGAACGAAACCCCGTTTCGGCCTGTCATAGAGATAGTATAGCACTGGCTGTCCCGGCTTGGTGAAGACGCATTCAATTTCAAAAACCTTCAAAGACCAGATTGGATCATCCATGGCACGCTTCCCGCCAACTTCAAGCTCACCGGGTTGGAAGAGAGAGCGAACTCTGACCAAGTGGGGCAACTACTTTTCATCCAGGCTAACGGGTCGCTTGTAATTTTCTGGCTTCAATGACACGTCTTCCCGATCGCAACCGAGGGCTTCTTCCCTTTCATGGCTGTGACTTTGTTGTTCAGTGCAGCCACCACATCGGGGAGTCGTTTCGCCCAGGCCTTCGATCAAACATCGGGCGTCCACATCACCTCAGTGTACTGAAATCCAAAAAGCCGCTCAGCAAGAGTTTTATTGAATCTTTCCACAATCGCTGGTCGCAGTGAATCTCGGGGCAGGTGAGGCGGATGAAGGTCTTGTGTTCACTCATGATCTACACATGGCCCATGAACTCCTTCCCGGAGTCGACCTGGAGCATCCGAGGCTATGTCAGAGGCTGTCTGGCTGCGGTGGTGAGTTTTTTCACTACGGCGAGTCCTCTCCAATATCCTTGCGGACTGTAGTAGACTCGGGCAATTTTGGAGTCCATCGTATATTCTCAGACTGAAAGTCAATTCCAAAGTGAAGCAGCTTTGAACGCTGGTAGAATGAATAGGCTCTCGGCACAGCGAAGAGAAATTTGAAGAACATGAGCGCGTGGTGTCGCCATTTTAATAAAATATTTTTTGAAATTCAAGTTGTGGTCGGTGTTTCGCGGTAGGGGGAGGATGATGACGAGGGGCCTGATTTTGAGCTGTAGCCGAGAGTGAGCTCGGCCGAGAGTAAGAAAGGTTATCAGATTGTTGTCGCCCTTTGGCGTCGTTGTTGAAGTGTGTTTGCTCGGGGGCCGGTGTTGAATCCTGGCAACTGCAGCGTTCTCGAGGGCCTCTTGAGCAGCTTTCCGGGTGGCAGCAGCTTTTTTGCCAGCCTTGGGATTCTTTTTCGGAGAGTGGTTTTCTCAACGGCTGATTGGCTTTCGGTCCGTTATTCTAACAATAATTTTACAATGCTGAGCAATCCTGAGCAATGTGAGCATTGCTGAGCATTTTTGAAAAATCAGTAATCTCCATTTTCTCATCATTTCTCAGATCATTTCTTCATCTGGAGTTGGAATCACAGGAAAAGGAGACAGAGAAAGAATCACAGAAAAGGAGGCAGAGAATCCAAAGGGTAAACGTTTATACTATGTACACACAATATTGATTTCTGTTTACTTGTCTTTTTCTAAAAAGAATCTCACTTGCCTTTCCTTGAGGAAGAACCTTCTCATTTTCTCATTATAGTTATGACCACGAAAGGAGTTAGTCCTTCAGGTGCCATCCTGGGCAGCAGACTACATCTGCTGGGCAATTTAGCAGCATGCAAAATTACACATAATCATTTTGATGACGACATATTGTGTACACTCAAGAGGTACAATGAAGGAGGGTGTTTTGTTGGAAAGCAGATATTGGATTAAATGCCCATTTCTGTTTATTTTTTTAGAATCTAGGTGTGTCGGAAGAAAAGAATGGCAGAGTGTACGAAAGCTTACTTCTCAAACTCATTATAATAATGCATGAGGAAATTAACCAATAGGCCATCTCCGACTTCGCGTCAGCCTCTTTAGCGACTCTAAGTGCGAAAGTTTTGTGATGGTAATAAGTTTTACTTTGCATATGAATAAAAACTCATTTACATGAGAAAGACTTCGCACTTAGACTCGCTTTGAAAAAGAGGCTGACGCGAACTCGTAAATGGCCTATTGTGTGGCCTCATTTGGGTCACATGGATGCCCCTTGATACCCGGTAAAGAACAGATCCAAACACAGGTGTCAGGATATCCAAACACGTGTGTTTGGAAATCAGTTTCCAAAAGAATGCATTACTTGAACAAATGTTCATTAACTTCCAGGATTACAGTAATCATTCTTTGCAGTTAACATTAACGTTTACATTGCAATTCAAGAACATTCCAGAATTTAACTGATTTTACATTCCACGCACACTGCTTTCACCTCCCAAAAGTTCACTGCTAGTACTCGTGGTTTCCGTTACGCTACTAGATGTGCAAGGTCCAAGTAGTTTAGACACTTTAACACTCTGCTCTAGACTAGGTTTCTCATATCTTAACAAGGCATTTTTTCTGGCGCGCAGCTTGCCAATTTCGGAAAACATCAACAGCCCACTTATCTTTGTACTGAGTACTTTTAGGCTTTGAACGTTCGAGCAAAGAAACTTCCTCTTTGCAACTTTTTGGCGGTCGAAACCGGAAAGACCTTTCCGTAGCTGCTTCTTCCATTTCTCAAAATTGCAAATGAGGACGCCAATGCAAAGTGTGACTGCTTTAATTAAAAAGCAAACACCTTTCATAACACTGACTAACAACTATGCACATGCGATTACGAAACAAAAGAAAACAAAAGAAAACTTTCTGTTTTGTGTTTATTGTTAACAAATTAGGCCCTTTTGAGAAGCCATTTCATAAACTCGGGCTTCGTGTTTCATCAGGATTCCCAAACACTCGAAAACAGTTTCATCAGTTTTCTCGTTTGGAAACTCTGATGAAACACTCGCCCTCGTTTATCAAATATTACATCCTAGCCTGATGTCGTGAGATGAATCAGAGCAGGAAGAGGAGACACTGCTTAACAGGCTATTGGAATGGAGAGTAGAGGAAGTGTCAAACTTTTTTCAAATGCTAGATAGCAGTTAGAGGACATCTATGTCCAGTCAGCAAAGGCGGCAGTGTGAAAATAGGAGAGTTGGTCCACCAAGTAGGTGAGGAAGCAGTGACGTCCCAGATAATTTATACTGGGCCATCACTTCATAAAGACTTGAAATACTTTATATCTGTTTGAATTTTTTTCTTGATAGTTTAAGTAAATCCTGAACATTAAAGGTTCAAGTTTCAAAACATTAACGTTTCTCCACACTCTGTCTTTAATACTGACATGGTTTTTATCGTAAATTCATATTAATTCAGAAAGACTCGATACATTTTACTTAATTTTTAAAATACAGTGTTTTGGAATTTTCTATTTTCAAAATGTACATATTTCAGTCATGTCATAGTGTTTCATATATTTTCTAATTTTTTTTCATACATGTGTGCCATGCAACTCCCCCAGTAGTGGTTGGTCAGTTTTAGGTTAGCTTAAAGCTAAAATAAACTATACATGTGCAGTACACAAATCTAATTAAGTAATATTCTCCAAGTCTTGATTTTGTGTCAAGCCTTCATTTATTATACATAGTTTTTGAGTGTAGTTTTCCTTGTCACAATCGCAGTGTTCGCTTAAGTTAGAATTATTTGCGATAGTACGTTCAAACCATCAACCACGTAAGGAGCATTCGAAATAGTTTATGTAAAAATAGTTCTTTGAAGTGTTGAGTAAAGAAACAAACGATTTACATGTAAAGAAACGAACGATTTACATGTATAGAGTAAAAGGGGTCTGACACCCAGTAATTAGTATCTGAAATAGTAAAGTAGCTGAACTGTAATAGCGTAAAATAACTAACATCGAATCTCTCGAATGCATGCTGCGTTAGTGTGGACCCCACATAAACTGTAAACAGACTTTGTTGTTACTTGCTTGAGTGATGGAGATGTTTATGTTAATACATGAAGTTTTAAAAATAGCGTACACCCATGAAACTGTTTTTCGTTCCTGTTGTCGTTTGATAGGCATTTGTTTAATTTGATTAGCAGTGATTACCACGTTCTCTTTACCAAAAACAAGGCCTCTTTTATCAACATAAAGAGGGTGATGTCACGGTATGTCTAGCGTGACAGGCCATATATGGGCAACAACGCGAAGAAAATTAACGTTACACTAAATTAACGCGAATTTTTCAAAAGTTAGGTTTACATGCATTAAATTAACGCGAATTTTTCGATAAGCATCTTGCTTTATTTACTGCGATTTTCATAATTCTGCAAACTCGCACTTTACATTTCTGAATGCCAAACTGCGTTTTGGCTTCCGTCAATAAAACCTTCCAAGACAAGTGCACGGATGTTTCTAAGTTTTTTTTAAAGCCGAAAATTTTGTTTTGAAGCCTAACTAGACCCTATCAATTCAAAAGATCTTTCAAAGCCTCCGTGAAATCACCAAGAGCTGCTCACTCGATTTTAAACGAAGACGTCCTGTCAGATAGTGACTTTGAAGAGCCAATAGAGGAGTCATGAACAAATAAGGTTTTGTAATGAAATAAAGGTGCTTTAAAATAACAATGTAAAATAGCGTGCATTAAATTTACATCGACAT
>BLFK01000871.1:1927709-1930209 GCA_014634185.1 Astreopora myriophthalma
AGAAGCAAAATGCTTATTAAGGATATCTGGGCTTTCCAATTGATTAACAGTAACACCAGTGTTGTCAAAGCGTTTAATATGAGAGATTACTTTTTTCATGTTGCATAGATGTTGTGTAAAGTACTTATAATATAATGTTCTTTCACTTCTCCGAGAGAGAAACAATATTCTATTCCTATAAAATTTGTATTGGTCTCAATCTCCAGAAAAGAAAAGCTCATTCTTTATCCCTATAGATTTCCTGATTCCTTTGGTGATACATGATTCAGACAGTTGTTGACTTTTCAGTTTCAATAATGTACAAAGTGGCATGTGCATATTGGTTAACTTATTCAGTTTGTTATGAAAAATAGGGAATAGCTTATCAACATGACTTCCAGATAAAAGATTGCGAGAGATCCTGTAGAAATCTCTGCTCACAGAATTTTGAGTTGTTGTGAATACTGACTTTGATAGGCTGGGTTGTTTGAAGAGATGATTGAAGGATACAAAATTGTTAAAAATGATCAGTGATATCAGAAACAATATTCCCACTAGCAAAGTGCTCACTAAACTTGTTTATAAAAGTTATTGTGCACTCTTGTCGGCTTATTGTTGGTAAAATTGTTGAGCATTATTAAAAATTTTAGCGTGGAGAACATTTATACGATATTGCCTGATAGGCAAATTGGTTTACCCGTGGTGCTATAGCAATCAACGGCTTCTTCAATATAGTCTTTAAAAAAAAAATTGTAAAAGTTGCTTCTCAGGCTTCTGATGTTTGTATGGAAAAGACAAATTTGATTGGGTGGATTTACTTGACTTGATTTGTTGTCTAAAACTAAAGGGAGCATAATATTTACAACAAATGTTTTTGAATAAGCAACGTAAGTCTGGATCTATCTGCTTGCTGCCCAAAGAAGAGTTTTGCACAGGCACTCTGTGAGCTATGTCCATATCACTAAATGAGACATTACAGCCCGTTGTGTCAAAGATTCAAGTGCAGAGTTTTGTTGGTTCGGCAGCTTGCTCATTTGTCCTGGTTCTGCAATCTCGGGCACCCAAACTGACTTCGCGTTAAAGCTACAGCTGTGTTGGACTAAATTATCATGTATCATGCTCATTGGTCATGTCACGAACTCAGTTGCCAAGAGAGTTAAGCGACTTCTAAGCACTTTTAGATCTTCCTTGACCGTTCTATATAAGCTTTTCACATCATCATACTCCGCTCGCACAAACTCACCCACTTGGTCAGTGCCAGGGGGCAGTTTATGGCCACCATGTGAAGAGTCGTGATATCTCAATGCAGCTGAAATCTGGCCAAATTCATCTTTCAAACTTTCAATTTCTTTCCTCATCGAATCATTCTCCTGTGCAAGGGATTAAACATTCAGTATGTTAAACTCATACATGTGTTTGGTATTGTTCCAATGAGGTGGAGAGCTTTTGAACAAAGGGCCACTTTTTAAGCTGAAAGATGTATACTTTTAAAGGAAAGCAAGGACAGACAACTTCTGGCGGTAAAAAAGTTTAAATATTTAATAAAAACGTTTCTGCCTGAGACTTTCAGTTACTACAACTTTTAAATAAAAACGAGCTTTAAATAAGATTGAAGAACTAGTGATTACGTAATTACAAGTGACAACTGTTGAATAAGATACAAGATTTCAAAAAAGAACAAAAAGTGGTGCTAATTAATAGACGACAAAAAACAAAATCAACGAGGCGAAAAATACTGAATAGGCCGAAAAAATGCTACTATGAAAATAATAGACAAAAGATGAGAGATAAAAACTAAAAAGCAAAAAAACAAAACAAAACAAACAAACTGGCTAAAATAGATAACTGGAGAAGCAACATGGCAAGTTAAAGAAGAGCAACCCACCCTCACGTAAACATCAACCGTACCAAAATCCCAAAAGGAGGCCTTTGGAGCCTGAAATGGCTGATAAACAACAAAATCCCTGGAGGGGCCCTTAACAATACTAATCATAGTAGTTTCCCAGGCAGGGCCTTTGGGTCTACCCAACACCTAAAAGGCTGACAAAATACAGGAAAAGGGCCTTTGAACAATTAATCAGGAATGTAAACTGTGGGAGAGGAAATTAATTTTAACAACTTCAGTTTTTTTGAATGAAATTCCCTTCTTTTATTTAAGCCATGGAGTGCTAAAGAGAACAGCTGAGTACTCCAATAAGCCTCTTTTGTAATTAAAACCCTATCAGTCTCATCAGATTTGTTAGGGGCCTGCACCTGATCAATACATTGAAATGAAAAATCACCTAGAGTGTGTGGGATTTTGTTAAAATGCACTGCTACTTCACAGATTGCTGTTTGTGCATGAGCATAGCAGACTTGATGATTACGTGATTACGAAAGCTAGTTCTAAAATCAGTGATGTTCGATCCCACATATTGCAAGCGACATTTCTTGCAAGAAGCCAAATAAATGAGGTTTTTCGAATCACAAGGAAGTCTGGACTGAATGGTGTTTTTGCCCGTCTGAAAACTAGGAAATTATT
>BLFK01000871.1:1935209-1942709 GCA_014634185.1 Astreopora myriophthalma
CAGTAATTTGTCCCTTTGATACTTTGGTATCCCATATAAAACGCTATTACAATAGTCTAGTCTGGAAATCACAAGGGAGTTGACTAGTATCTTCAACCCATCATACGGAAGGTATCTACGGATGCATCCAATGGATCTTATAGCAAAACTGGCTTTTTTTGCATGTTTCGTTGATATGGTCATTAAAAAATAAAGTTTTATCCATTACAAAGCCCAAATTCTTAGCTTTTGCTTTGATTCCTATTGTACTATTAGCCAACGTTAAAGTCTCCAACGATGACAGTTGCTTCTTGAAACGAGAGGTGAAATGCAGTATTTCAGTTTTACCAGGATTGCTCTTCAACATGTTCTGAGTGTTCCATGCAAAAACATTATTTACGCATGCTTGAAGAATTTCGACTCAATCAACAGAATGCTCAGGATCTTTAATAGCGATGTAGATTTGGGTATCGTCAGCGTAGAACATACAATTTAAATCATTAGTAAGTATAACATCTTGAAGAGGTGCCAGGTAGAGAATAAAAAGTAATGGGCCAAGTACCGAGCCCTGAGGCACTCCATATTCTAAGCATCGCGGTGAGGATGTAGAATCACTGATAGTTACTTGCTGGAAACGATCAAGTAAGTATGAGGAGAACCATTGAAGAACAGTTTCAGTGAAGTTAAAGTATGTTCGAAGTCTCGTGAGCAGAAGATGGTGGTCTATGGTATCGAACGATGCTGATAAATCTAGCAGAACCAGAATTACTTCGCCTTGGGAGTCAAGTGTCCTAAGAATATCGTTACTAACTCTGAGTAGGGCAGACTCTGTTGAGTGGTGTTTCCTGTATGCAGATTGTAGGGAAGGAAATAGTCCATGGCAGTTCAGGTAATTGTGAACTTGAATGGCAACTGACTTTTCAATTACCTTAGAAAGAAATGGAATATTGGCTATAGGTCTATAATTAACAAACAGATCAGGCACGAGATCAGGTTTCTTGAGCTTCGGACAAACCAGTGAGGTTTTCAAAGAAGTAGGGAAGTCTCCAGTTGCAATAGATTGTCTGACGATTCTGCTGATGAAAGGTAATAATAAATTTATGTTGCCTTTAATGATATGTATATGGATCGAGAGCACAAGTCTTGTTCGAGAATGATGTTATCTAGGTATGATGTCTTTCTAGATATTTAGGGTGTTTATATAGGACTTTATTTAACAGAACACTTTGATCATGGATTAAAGGGGAAAAAATGACTGAGGCAAGTGCCTCGGTTTGCCTCATACTGGCTACGGCCCTGCGAATGCGCAGGAAAAACAAAACAAACGCTTTTTGTCGATCAGTTGCGTTGCAAAGATTGTTACTATAGTTGCTACATTGTGTTCTTTCAAGATTACGGAACTTTTTTCATTTATGAAGGCGAAGAAAAGCCCATGCGATTTTATTAAGTTTTTGCTTTTTCGGTGAACTCTGAAAACGTTTGATATAAAACAAGGTTCGCCAGTGACAGAGGACAAGGAGATAACGATCTGCACGTGAAGTTGAGCTAGCGATGAATAAATTACAGTCCGCGGTAGCGGCCGGTAAAAGTGTTTTTGATGAAGTATAAACTTTTACTGGACAAAATATTTTCAGGGGAAGGATTGTTTTTTAAACTGTTTCCGAAATTCAAAATTGAATTTCAGATCGCCAGCAATTGTAATGAATATATTTCTTGAGCAAATAAAATTTTGAATGCTTGGTATTGAAATCATTATTCTTACTAATGAATTTTGTTATGCTTATTAATTATGCTAATTAATGTCCGGTCAAATTGATAAGTTGTCCGACCAAAATGAAGATTTGAAAGGACATACATGTATGTCGTGTTAAAGGAGAAAAATTAATTCCAGCCCTGAAAAACAATATTTCAATTCAGAAAACTTATTCAAATGATAATTTAAAAGAAAATTTATAGAATATAAATTACAGTTAATGATAAAACCTTTAGCTTATTAGAGTCAAGCTAACAGTAAACAATAATGTATCTGTAAATGCTAGCAATACAACAGGGCTCGAAATTAAAAAAAAATTCAGTCGCCATTTTGCGACTGGCTACGAAAATCTAGTCGCAAGTTCACGAATTATAATCGCAAAACTAACTAACCATAATTAGTTAATAAATAGCTCTGGCTCACAAATAATTAACAACACTTTGATTTTATTACTTAACAGCTTTCATGTTCTCTCTAATGACGACTGTGTACCAGAATGAAACATGCAGTCATGATACTATATAACTTGGCTGCCACAATCGCAACCTTGAAGACATTTTTCTCCATCTTTAGTGTTCAATCCAATACAACTCAAAATTATATTTTTGGTGAAATTAAACAATTTCTAGCTTCAAGAAAGGATACAACAATCTTGGAATATCTCCAATAAACGTCCGTCACCGTTATGATTTCACTATTTAAGAGATAATCCTTGAAAGCAGCTAAATCCTCTATTTCATCCTCTTTTTTGTTCAATCGCTTTGAAATCACAGAAGGCAACCATGTGCATGGAAATACGCAACCTCTCTGACTGCATCCTGACGGCTCTGGCAGCTCTTATCCAGCGGTTTAACAAAGCAAAATATGAGCCTGCAATACATATATATAAGAAACCGCTGCAATGGCGACCAATTGAGGGAATGGCTTAGGTAGCGGGCAAATTAGGTACAATTGAACCCAAATCTTCAAATTTTTATGACAAGCAAGGCACACAACAATATTTGTTCTTCATTTTTTATTTATTTCCACAAAAAGGTGGCAAAGTAGCGCTAGCTAGACTTTCAATCGTCATTAGTCTACGCGAAAACAACTCGCAAATTTGCGACTCCTCCGGAAATTTTAGTTGCAAACGCAAAAATTAAGTCGCAAATGTGACTGTATTGGTCTCAATTTCGAGCCCTGTACAAGGGTACAAAGGTCATTTAGCCTACAGGGCTTCATGCGCAGTCAGTTATATTGTCCAATTACAGCGCTGATTTTTCTCTCTGTCAATCAAAGTATGATTGTCAGTTTGCTTCAGTTCAGTGATTCATTCAGTTCTTCAGCTTTGACAAGAATCACAGTTCCCTCCCACCCTTCCCTTTGTATTGGTAGAATTTCACAATTACTAGTACTCAAAAGACAATGTATGAAGCCTTAATAGCTATAGTTAAAAAAAAAAACAAAGTCATAACAATCTTCAAGGACATGAACTCTGGCAATTTGACTTATTGTCAACTGTCAATAATATATTCCTTGACAAGATAGCATCTCGTTATTCCTATTGCTAATATTTTGTGGCTCATTAACAGGGCTCGAAAAAAAACCCGTCCGGTCGTCCGGGACAAGTAGTTTTTCCCCTCGGGCAAGTACAGTGTAACTTTCTCTCCTCACTTGCGCCACGGGCAAGAGCCCAGGCAAGCCGTTCGCCGACTAAATTTGTGATAATGATTTTGAGCAGAAAGGGTAAATTTTAGGCTCAAGGGTAATCAAATGTTTAGATGAAGCTTGACAAAAATTACAAGTTATAGCGTTGTGTTGTTGATTGCGTGATGCCTGCTGCCTGCTCACAGCTCAGAAGTGGTTGCCTAGCACGTGATCAAAGTCTGCCCCCATCCAATTAAAAATAGCTGCGTTGGGTACGAAAATGCTGTGCTTCTTTCGCAATTTTTTGCGAGCATTTTCCAGTTTCTCTGTACAAAGCATAACTCAACAACGATATATCAAAGCTGTAGAAATTGTACGCGAAAAAGCTGCATATTTGGACCGCAAAAACGAAGCCAGCATTTTTTATGCTAAAATCCAGCTAAATCTCAGTTTTCGGCAAAACATACAAGTTTGCTAGTGATAACTAGCAACAACTAACTAGTGACAGCTACAGTCGAGATGGGTTTATTACATTAAAACACGCCCGTAGTATGACTTCCATTTTTGGGTCATGAATTATTAATGAGTTTGAAAACTTGGGCAAGCGGGGAAGTTCCCCGGGCAAGCAAAATTTGAGAGTTGCTTGCCCAACGGGCAAGGTGGAATTCAAATATTTTTCGAGCTCTGATTAAGAAGTGTTTATATTTGTTAATAGTACAATAAAGTCAGGGTTTGGGATTAAGTGCTCCCATGCTGGTCACACTTTCACCCATAGACTCATGGCAGCTATTCATTCTGGGGATTGGTACCCCTATAGCTGTGTTTCCATGGGAATGAGTGTTATCCCGGAGGATTATCACCTCCTGTAGGGGATTACTACCCCTTCCACAGCCAAGGGATTATCACCCTTGAGAGAGAATTATCATCTCTCTTTGTTGCATAATACTAGCTTTAGACCAACATGTTGTGTCAGATATTTTGCGACTGGAGTGCTTAATCCCCTACCCCTTTATCCCACAAAGTGTGTTCATATTCTTGTCTTAGCTAATAGGTTGATAGTATTAACTACTTTTCTTTGTTGGAGAAGTAATTTCAAAAACTTGTGCTTTGGGTTTCATCAGGTTTCCAAACGCTCAAAAACAATAAAACCACTCGGCCTGCGGCCTCGTGGTTTCAAGTGTTTTCTCGCGTTTGGAAACCTGATGAAACCCTCATACTCGTTTTTGAAATAGTACTTGAAAAACATGCCGCAGAAAAACATGTTCCTTCACCATAAATGTAAACATCAATAAGTGATGCGATGAACTGTTTTTCATCCAACAAACCTTAAGCTCCTTTCTTTTGACTTTCATGTTCTAAATAATTGCTTCTCTGAAAATCAAGAGCAGCAAACCAATTTGTTTCAAAGTTTGAGTAGTCTGTGCTTGAGTCGTAATGGCGTGCATGACAAAACAAACAAAATGCCCTCAAACTACATTAGTCTGTGGCAAAGCAGGACGATTTTCTTCACCAAGTAAAATACCAAAAAATTATCCAAAAAACACCTGAGCTGTGAATTTACTGAAGAGCATCTGCACAACCAAAAGAAAGTTGGAACTTGAGTGTGATGACGAAACAATACCAATTGCTTTGGAAATGAAGAACACAAAGAGTGGGGGTCAGTATAAGCTTAAACTTTTTTGTCTGTGGGTTTAGCGGTTTTCAGTAAGGTCACATGAAATTCTGCAATTGAATATGAAAACTAGAAAAACAAACCATTTCACTGGTATTTCAGAATCATGAAAACCTGCAAGAAAATGTACTGGTGGGAACCAGTAAGTTAGTTTGACCCACTGAGAAGGTCTAAAGCAGTGTTCTAGTTCCTTGAAAGGTATTTTGATTTGTGTACTATCCTAATTAGTTTTATTACACCACATCTCAGGTTGCTTGAAAAGGTAGTTACACAAAAGGTCTGAAAAGTTGAAAGCAAGGGAAATCCATAAGAAATGTCAGCTTTCTCCTCATGGTAAACCGGTGAAAACTTCACAAAGCGAATTTGTAATATGAAACAAATAATAATATCAAAATAAATAAATGGCACATTGCCTTCTGATAACACGCTCAAATTTCTTTGTCCTTATTCTTCACCTTACTATTTATTTTTCTGGTTAATTTCTTGTATTTTTAACTTGTTCCCTTCATTTTTCTCAATGCAATTAGGCCCACTCCCCTTCACTGAAATTTGCAATGAAAACAGGCAGGTTTTTTGGCTTGGCAGGTGCTCTTACAGTTAACCGTCCCATTATTCTGTGGAAACAATGTTGCAACATCATGAAAGCATTGAAATGGGAACAGAGGACCAAGTGCTCTTGATACCAACACTAGAGCAGCCCAAAGCCCTTGGTACACTAAAAATGGTATAGGAAATGAGGGTACCAGCACATGTGCTCACTTTGTTAACTGAAAAACATGGGAAAATGTTTTAAATGAAAAACAAAGAAAAACAACTAAAAAATAAAGAAAACATTTCTAATGCTAAAAAGAAAGAAAAATAAACCTGAAATCCTGCTTGAATAGTGAGCTAATTTTTGTTAACTGAAAAACAAGAAGTAAAGAAAACTAAGAAGTAAAGAAAAATTGAACAAAAAACAAAGCAAAGCTTAACTGAAACAAATTTCTCAATATTAGGTAATTTTGAGAATACTTGGAAAATTTGCTAATATTGTGTAAGCTTATGTAATACTATAAATATTATACAAACTTAGCTAATCTTTAGTGATTATCCTTGAAAAAATCAAGCAATTTTCTAGTTGGTGGGATCTTGGTATCTCACCCCTCTATTTTTGCTTAATTATTTCAATTTGTATAATCTTATTACATCATAAGAGTACTTAAATAAATCTTACTAATTTTGATAATACTTGGAAAATTTGCTAATATTATGTGAAAAATATTTGCAAATATTTTTAAAACATTTTTTATAATAAAAGTGAGTATGGACTTAAAACAGTTAGAAAACCAAAGTAAAAATCTACTTGTTAATATTGCTTTACAAATACTTCAAAGATATTAGCAGGCTTTCAAAAAAAATAGTAGAAGCTGTTTATGAAGAATCAATGCTACAAGAGTTTAGTAAAAAAGAATTGCTTGAATTAATTGAGAAAATAATTTTTTCTGAGTATTTTAAAAGAAGATTTAAATAAATCAAAAACAGTTGTTAAACAAAAAAAGATGAAGAACAAAAAGATGAAGAAGTTATTGAATTCAAAGAACAAATTACAACTGAGAAAGAAGAAACAAAGCATATTTAAAATGCAAAACCTGAAATAAAAAACTTAGAAAAAGCTGTTAAAAATTATGCAGAAACATACAATTTTTGATGATAAGAATCTACTAGAACATTTTGATAACACAAAAATGATAATTATGAAATTACTATTGAAATTATTAAATGAGGAAAAAGGTTTTAAATTTAAGCAAACAATAAAAATAACATTAATGAAAGGTATTGATCAACATTATGATGGAAATAAAATTTATACTAATACTACAGGTTATTTTAATGGTGAGACAAAGACAGTAATTCATAAAACTGAAATTTAAAAAAAGCATTAGATTTATCTTTTGAAGAGATTTTAGTTGCTATAATGAGATGGGTAAGTGAAGGGTCAGAATGGGGAATTCATTCAGTTGATAAGCATTTTATTAATATTTCAAATAACCAACCATTAAGAGGAAGTTATAGCTATATAAAATTACCACCTGAACTTTGCAATAGTTCAAAAGGTTATAAACATATAAACGTATTTGGTTATGAAAATAAATTAACATATCCTGTATATATTAGGAAAAAATCATATAAAGATCATATGGAATTATTACTGTAAATGGGTGAGAAAAATAACCACTATGTTGATTTGAAAGGTTTTAATAAATTTGTGTGCAGTTGTAATAAACAAAAATAAAAGTACTTTTGTTTCTTCTGTTTGCAATGCTTTAATACAGAAGGTATACTTAATGAACATAAAACATTGCAATTAAAAATAGAAGAGTAACCAGGTTTTGGAGACATATTAATGCAAAAAAGCGTTCTCTGGTTAAAAAATTTTTTATATAAGAATGTAAGCTTTCGGCTTCCAGACTAAAGCATTTAAAAAACTAAG
>BLFK01000871.1:1945209-1960209 GCA_014634185.1 Astreopora myriophthalma
GGCTGTGGAAGTGTAAGAGCAATCCAGTGTTGGTTTTCTGTAAACTTGAGTTTCAAGTTTAGTTCCAGTTTTGACGATATCATTTGCACATGAAAGGGATCCTATTTTCCACAGGAAGCTCCATCATAAAATGCAGACTGGGGTGTAGGCCATTTAGAGCAGTCAGAAACATTGCAGTAGCATCAGCGCTAGGCATTCTAGCCAGGGACATACCTCTTGTACACATGGGGCATCAAGTCATCATGTGTAAGCTTTTCTTCAAGATGACACACAAAGAGTGGCCAAGAAGAGAGCCCATAGCCACACCATCTGTTTGTTCGTAAAGTTTACCTTTGAACTGATTGATATGAACTGAAAGTATCACACTTTTCTTGCATATTGCTGAAGACAACTTTGCACTATCTGTTCCGAACTGCTTGTCATTTGTGTGGTTTCCTTTTAGCACGGTGTCAAGGATGTACCCCCCCCCCCGGTATGTGCTTTTGTAGTCAATAGGAACTGTAACACTTAAGTGTGACCAGCAGTGTGTCCCCGTACAAAAGTGTTAACACATTTACAGGCCAATAATAGAACCTTACTTTACATACTGTTGTATTAATGAATGAAATGATTATGAAGTGCGGGCTAGAAATCAACTGACGAAATGATCCTCACACTTGCTGGACAATTTAAGCAATTGTCTGATATGCACTTGAAAACTTCAAGTGACTCCAACGGGATTCGAACCCACGACCTCTGCGATGCCGGTGCAGTGCTCTTACCAACTGAGCTATGAAGCCACACAGTTGAGAGCAGGTCAACCTGTTGCTTAAATTGTCCAGCAAGTGTGAGAATCATTTCGTCAGTTGATACTGTTGTATTGTTTGGAATACAATAGGTCACACACCATGGGAAATTTGCAATAATTACAAAGCAGAGAAGCCTGTATTCTAACTGGTGCCTCCAACTTAAGAAGATCAAGGGAAAGAGCTTACAGAGTTGGGGTGGCTAAACCTTGAAGCAATGAGAAAACACCAAAAGGCTATTTTGGTGTTTAAAATACTCAGTGATCTAGTGCCTCAGTATTTGTCTGAAGTGTTTATGTATATTGCCTCACTCCACGACCATGGACTTTGATCGTCCAAAAATAACGTCAAGTTTCCAAAAAATCGCACAAACTATTACAACAATAGTTTCACATTTACTGCAGCAAAAGTTGTGGAGCGAGTTACCCAATAGTCTGAAGGATGAAATGTCTCTGGAGCAATGTGTTGATACTACAGGCACCAGTAAGGGTTCACACAATTAGGTATTTTGTATTGCAATACAATAGTTATTTTAATGAAAATAGTGTTTAGATATTCCACGTTGTAATAAAATAGTAACGTTGCATGCTGTAAGTATATAAGTGAAGATTTGGTTGTATGGATTTTATCTATCTAAGGAGAACTCTGTGTCAGCTAATATGCCAAACCTTCAAATGGCTTTTTGTTACTGGTATTTGGCTCTCAAAGTGGATAAGTGGGCAGTATAGTGTAATACTTGCTGAAGTAATTTCATTTGGTTTGCCAAGTAGAACAAACATATCCTTCCTTTTTCAGAGTTACAAAGACTATAAATTCTGATTCTAAAGAAGCCAAACATGCTAAAAAAGATGAAGAAAAAAAAAAGAGTGAAGCAACACCAGCTGACAGGCCCATGGGGCTTGGTGGGTGGGTACAGTGCCATTTGTATCACTGCCATTGTCTAGATACCATTGTCTAACCCTAACCCCCATCGTAGGGAAGTACAAAGTAACATTTTGCTTAGTCCACTTCGGATATATGAGATTAAAGTACAGAAATGCTAGTATGACCAGAGCGTGTGATCAGAGATCAGAGTCTAACTGAAGTTCTGTAGTCTACACTGCATTTTGCTACATATCTGAATAGCTGAATTGTCATGATTGGTAGCAAATGGTGGTTGCTGTCTCTTTATATCAGAATCAAGAGAGCTGGAGGACTCAGCAATGTTCTTGGGCATATTTCAAAGAAACCTAAGATGAGTACACTGGTAAGTCCGGCATGGAATGAAGCTTTGGAATCTTTCATCCAGTCTGTTGGTGCCACTTTACCCTTGGTTAAAGTGTAGTTTAGACACACGCACACACACAAGCACGCACATACATACACACGCAGACTCGTCAAATAATTCAATTATATGCCAAGTTCTATTTTAATTGCAGGAAATTGTGTGCCGCTTAGGAAGTGTTTTAAGCAATTTATCATTTTTGTGGAAATAATTTGGACAAAGTTTAACTTTTGATTTCAAAAAATTAATTGACATCATGGATGTAAATCTTGAGAAATTATTTTCCCCTTCCCCACAAAACAACTTGGGTTGAAAGTGATCATTTTTTGTCGTGTTGTCATATTTAGGAGAAATCAAAACTTGATTGGGACACATTCAAAGACCAGGAAGGAATTCAGGATGAGCTACGTAACTTTAACAAAGATGGGTACGTAGTGTTGGACATTACACTGAACATTGCTAAACGAGTGTGTCAGTTATTAACCTGGAACATTACCAGTCTTTAAAATAAAATCCTTGCAGCTATGTGTGTGGGAAATGTGCATTGTTGTAAACAACAGGTTGTTCTCATAAACATCATAAACTTACACAGTTTCAGCTACTGGGAGAGCAACGGAGATCGCTCTTTGCAGAGATTTTAGGACCTATTTTGTGTTCACTTAAATTAAAGAGAAAAACATGGCTGACTCAGCAATGCAAGGTCCTATGTATAGGTGCAAAGCTGTATTGCATGGCAGTCGGTACCATATTGAATATTGAATAAGCTTTGAACAGTGAAGTATTTTGATTGATGGAGTGAAGCATTCGCCCAACCATCCGGGTGGTATCTCAAATATATAGCTAAAAGAACAACAGGGTAGTCACTGAGCCAATGAGGTAGAGGTCATGTCATTATTGATCAATGACGAGCCACTGATCCCATGAATACATTACCTCCAACACATGTAACACAGGTCAGAAATAGGTTCGGATGGAAATCAGCATTTTTTTTTTTCATGCCAATGAAATTCAAAATGGTGCCTTATCTTTTCATAAACCATGCTATGCACATTTTCAAGTTTAAACAATGATTTTATTTAGTAGTTGACACAAAATCACATCAGTATAGAAGTAAGGAGACTGATATTGACAAATACTAGATCAACAAATAGCAAGAAATGGTAAAAATGAAAGTTACATTTATGCCTCCATAGGTTTCATTCATTGTAATAGAATTGTACACCCGCTATGTCACATGAGCTATGTCACGGTTAAATGGTTTTGAAAAGTTTAGCTAAACTTTTCAGTGTTTTTTGTTTGTAATCCGTGTCAATCTTCTCCATCCTTAACCATCCTTGTTCCTTTCTGGTTTATTATTATCTCTTTGGTGTTTTTCCACCTTTTTAAAGCATTATTTTCAGGTTTCCTTCAATTTAAAGGTAAAGTTGTCGATGATCAAAATACCTCAAAATATCGTGACAGAGCCCCTTTAAACTCAAGCTCACTATGTTGTACTAAATCCAAGCAACATGGGGGTTGGTTTTGCAAGAGATTCAATCTTTGGTGATGTTGAAGAATATATAATTCTTTAAACCTCTACAAATAGCTTTATGCGAAATATCCTGAGGACTTTTACACAGAAATAAAATCCTGAAACTGCATGATGAGTATTGCATGCATATCACTGTGGTGACTACAACAGTGACTGGAGGTTGTGGACCTCTCAGGAAGACAGAAGAGGTTGTTAACTGATGAAGGCACTAGGCAGTAGTGTTGAAACATTGGGTCTTGAACTGTAACTTTTCAAGTAACATTCATTAAGTCTTCAAACCAGAGTAGCATCAAAAAATGTCTGATTGTCCACCTGGTTGCTGCGCGAACCTTAACTTACCAGGTTGTTAACCAATCAGAGCAGAGAAGGAGATATTGCATAGTAATTGGCGTGCTCTTAACTCAAGCTCACTATTTTGTACCAAATCCAAGCAACACAAGAGTTGGTTTTGCAGGAAATCTGAAGAATCTTTGGTGGTGTTGTAGGATATACACTTCTTTATCCCTCTAGAACTCGCTGTACAAGAGATACCACACACAGTGTAGGGATTGCCCAATTGGAGCTTGCAGGCATCTCAGGAAAATGCATCATTAATTTTGGCCTTGTTTGAATATCGAGAGTGTGCTTGGACATGTTGAAGTACCAACAAATTCAATGTGACATTGCATCACTGGTACACTCATTTGAAGTGCTTGTTGAGACAAGAAGCTGAACAAGGGTATAACATGATAAAGAAGTTTCAGTTCTTTTTCCGCTACTTCAGTTGGAGGTTTTTCATTCTAATATTAATTGCTTCCCTTAGGTAAGCATTATCGTTATAAGGAAGAGGCATTGGTGCACTGATTTTATAGTGCAATTGGTCAGAATATTAGAAAAGTCAACAGTGAAGTTGGTGCAAATATGAGAAAACAAGTCAATTTCAACAGTGAAGTCTCACATTCTCTCTTTAAAAAGCATGCAAGGACAGAACGCTGCCAGGAAATAATTTCAGCACAGGTCTAATGATGAGGTTGCTTCCTGTCGATCTGAATTTCAGGACGTCCAGCATATTAAAAAAAGACAGCTACATGAGCATAAAGATATAATGCATCAAGATATAATCATTGCTTTTTGGAGTGGAGCATCTACAAGGATAAAGCTTGGCAACGTTTCAGAGCTCAGATTTTTGGTGGGAAATTATGGTGGTCGGACTTGTTTCTGTCACGGCCACTTAGTTTGGTAAAAGTAGATGCTTTTCTGGCAAGTGGTTTAGACATGTATAGTATATGGTCTTCTTGACTAAGAAATGCACCATGGCAGACAGTAATGCCCAGGAAAAAAATAAGAGAGGTGATCGCGGCTCAGTTAAAGAAGAATCGAGAGCCACGAAGAAATCTTGTATGGCAAGAAATCAAACAGCTACTGGTGGATATCCAGATCCAAATAGTGCCGGTGCTCACCGAAAATCTTGTGCTTAAGAAGGAAATGAAATTGTGCAAATTCTAATGAGAGAGAGCTCAAGGATCTGAAAGACTTCCTGCTTAACATGAAAGAAGAAAACAAGACTAAGAAAATTTATTAGATGACAGGACGAGAGGGCTGAAAACCTGTAACGAGAAATTTGGCAAAGCAGGAGGAAGAAACTGATCAACCGTGAATGGCACACGACAAGTTGGAACAATACGCACGAAAGAACTTGCTAGAAATACACAGAATTCCACAAGAAACATACACAAACACTGATGTGCTGTCATCAAAGTGGGCGAAGTGTTGAACATTACAGATCGTGCACAAACTGAAGAGGGGTAAGGTCCCGGTCAATAAATTTTACCTCGCTCCAAAGCAGACAGTGGCCAGTCTCGTGGGCGTGCTGAGAAACGGCAGAGGTCTGGGTACAAGGAAATCATATATCTCTGCTGTGCTCCTTGATTCTCTCTTCCGTGGATCTCCCGCAGGGCTCAAAGTTTACTTTTGGCTTTGGGAGCACTTGTGCGACCAGGTGGAAATTTATAGGCGCACTGCCGAAATTTTAGGCGCACGGCTTCAAATACTTAGAGCACCTACTCCAAGAATACTCAACGCTCCAAAAAGAGCGACTCAGGCTTCGTATTGCAATATGGGCCTATTCCAGCAGTATTGAACACAACGAAAACAAATAAAAGAATTAGGATGTTTCAAACAAGAGTTAAGCTCAGATATTAACTACTGAAGTCGTTTCGTTGAGTATCCTCACTATCCATTTGCTTGTTGTTTGCCTCACCTTTGAAATTCTGTTCACGAAGATTTTTGATTTTTTCAACATCTGGGTATTCGTGAGAACTAGCACGAACTTTGCTCATTTGGCTAGCTTTCTAGCCATAGAATTCGTGGACCGGCCAGTTCCGAAAACCCTGGGCATTTTTGTATGTCACACAAGCGAAAACAAAGCTTTCTTTTTAAAACGCAGCACGCGATTTAATTCTCATCCCCAGTTTCCACACTTTCCGCTAGATCATCGATTGCGCAAGAAGCACGTGCTTCATTCCTTCATTTGCATGTGTCAGCGGAGTTGTTTACAACACAGAACGTGGGGCATGGGAAAGAAATGAACGTTCGAGTTCGGAGAATCCCCTGAGAAATTAGGCTGGAAGTGACGAATAGAACACACACCGATGAAGGGAAAATGGTGCAACTTTATTATTTGGTGCCTGGTTGTGTTATATCTCATGTTTACATTTATATTTATCATTCAGAGTATGTTCAGTATGGTCAGGTGAGTAAGCACTTGAGAAGTCGCACTGTACTTTGGCTTTTAAGGCGCGGTGGTGCGACCACACATGATTTTTTAGGCGCACAGCAAAAAATCTAGTCGCATATGCGACCAGTTGGTCGTTAACTTTGAGCCCTGCTCCCTGTTTCCCCTGTGTAGACCTTACTGCATTCACGAGGAATCTTGTAGACTACGCCGTCTTGTTTAGCCGGATCTACAGTATCCTTCGATCTCACCAAGGAAGGACCAAAATGTGTTGTCGTACTTGAAGACTGTGTGAACGCCTATTCCTTGTAGGCAGTGGCGAAGAGGCTCGGATACTCCCTGGATATAGGGTAGAACGGTGGTGGACTTGAACTCTTCCAGGGGCTCTGTGTCAGGGGCTGTTGGTCATGTCTTGGCGATGTTCTGCACGAAAGAGGAAGGATAACGGTTTGAAACAAGGACAGATGACAAATGTTTCTTCTCCTAGGAGATGACTGCTGGTTTGGTCTCAAGACGCCTCGCCCGATCATACATTACTGCGTTAGACTGACTGAGGATGGTGGGAGTCATACGCTAAGTACTGGTCAGTGTGTGTGGGCTTCCCGTAGATGCTGGTGGTAAGGTGGCCGTCTGGTTCTCACGAGACTGAGGTGTCAAGAAAGGTGATCTTTTTGTCCTTCTTGGTCTCCATGGTGAAACAGATGGTTGGCTGTTGACTATTGAAGTATTCTAAGAAGTCGTCAAGGCTGCCTTGATCCAGGATGGTGAAGGTATCGTCTACGTAACGCTTTCAGAAACAGAACAAATTATTGGGAGCAATTACAGAATACCCATCTACCTAGAAGCGTCACTATTTAACCTTGTCTATAACTCAAAGCAGTAGAATGGACTGCCACCGCGGTCCACAGTCCCGTAGTCAAAGAATATTAATATTATAACTGGAGGCACTAAAGCGGATTGCCACCGCGGTGCGCAGTCACATAGTTGTTGAATAAGAATTTTAAAAGGCCAATCAGTAAAGCGGATTGCCACCGTGGTTCGCAGTCCCATAGTGAGCGAATGTGAACATTGTAACTCCAAGGAGTAAAGTGTACTGCCACCGTTGTCTGCAGTGTGGATTAAGGAACAAGATATATTACATGTGTATTGTTGTTGTTTCGATTCATTGCTTAAATAACTAAGTGGCCGAATAATTAGTTTTGTAGTACTGATTCTTATACAAATTTTGATTACTGCGGGGTTGAAATCTTTTGATGACGTGGAGAAGTTGTTGATTGTCATTTCAAAGCGGTACAATTCATTGCTTCTCGTGGCTTATGGAACGTTCACTCATGTCCAGAATTGCACCTAATTAGATGCACACTCAATTTTGATATTCATCACGAGGTATGCCATTAAGTCTAGGCGCCTAGTGCCCATTTGTAACAGTAAGGTTAGCATTAGCGTTAGGGTTATTTTTAGGTTACGGTGAATTGATTTGTTTATGTTAAGTTGAAAAGCACAGTTTGGGAGACACGTTGTGACGTTTATTGCCTGTATTTCTGGACACAAGTGACGTTGAACCTGAGGAGAAGAGCAAGGGACACTTTGTGACACTTATCAAAATCTGCGTGCATCTAATTAGGTGCAATTCTGGACATATCTGAGAACGTTGTATATCACATGATATCGATGTGAGGCTACGAGTAGATCTTTAATTTCTTCGGGTACAGTTAAGCTAGCGAAATACATGATAGCATGTGAAAATTGCCACCCACGAGATTAAGCGGGGGTACTTCGTGTATGTCGCTTGCTCTAACATGAGGGATAAGTGAATTTGATTTGACAGCACGGTTATGCGACCTTTAAACTAAGCTTAACAGAACCGTTCCCAGTTACTGGTACCATTAACGCGAACCCTAACCTGAACTTTCAAGGAGAGAGCAATGCTTTTCAAACATCAGCCATCAATTGTGATTTTATTAAAATTACATTGTGCATCATTGAAAAAATTAAGGAAATTTTTTCGATTAACTAATTTAACTTGGGAAATTTTCAAAAGGGTGCAGGAAAATTTGACAGTCATAAATCAACATTACAATCATGGGCACAGTAGACGCCCAGAGTTGTTGGAAACATTTCGATTTAAGAACATGGTAAGCATAGTCTGTTGCTTGCAATTACTGTAGGAAATTGTTAGACTGCAGATAATTAACCATTGGCTGGGTTATGTCTGTGTGTATAGGTTTAGCGGAAACATCGTCAAATTCGTTACCAGTAAGTGGTGTTGTTGTCAGATGGGGATTGGGCTTAGACTTTACAAAAACCTTGCCTGTTGCTCTGGCTCTTGGTACATGGACTCCTCCTCCAAAGATTCTGTGGTGCACTCATATTCTGCCTCAGTGATTGATCTGGGTGATCTTTTTCCATGTTTGAAGGCTCTGCAGGTTACCGCAGGTCCAGGTGACAAAAGGATGCTCTCCTTGACTGCTTCGCTCTTGGGTTGCTCGATGGTTTTATCACAAATGGAATTGGTGACTTCTTTGAGGAACTAGTGGAGAATAAATTGTAATGACACCAGAAATAGGGCATGTAAGAAATGTGGTTGCATTGGGAAGTCATAGAATGAGTTCGCTACTGCAAACTATTCTCGCTGCTTATTGGCAAAGTTCAAATCTTGTTACTTTGGGCGGGGTAGGTAATAAAGAAATATATACTAAATGATTATTGTCGTGGGATTAAGGAATTATTTTTAACAGGGATGAAAAATTCAGCTCAAACCACCATGCAGTGAAGTAAAAGTTACGAAGTTTGCTATATAAATTTGGGGAATAAATTGTATAGGTTCACACTGAAAAGAATGACGCAATAAACATGGCACTTGATAGAGAAAGCAAAATGCGAATTATTAGGGTAATCAGTCACGTTAAAATACAGTTCTGTTGTTTTACCTGACGTAAGATTCCCTTCTGACTGTCAAGATGCTGAACGAAGGCTGAGGCGTTCTCCAGCATTGACTTGTTTATTTGGATTGGAAGTGCCATGGAAGGGATGCCAGTGGGCAGTTCGGCCATTGCATGACTGAAGACGTGTAGGGCTCTGGCTAGGCAGAGGGTAAGTTCTGGTGTCTTGGATTTTGGAGGCACTGTGCCTTCCTGAATTGCTTTATTTACCTCTGTGACAAACTGGTCAATGGTCTCTCGTAAAAGGGCGATTGCATCAACTTCAAAGGTGTACTCTGTATTGTGGTCAATATTATTAAAAGCCTGAAATACTTCATCGAAATCGCTGATGACTTTGGTTGATAGGTGGGTTTTAGCAGCATTTCCATTTCCGAAGGCATGGGCCTGAAAGCTAGAGGAGTAGCAAATAAAATTCTACCAATTAGACCATGTTCATGGTCCATCTTCGCAATGAGCTTGGCGGTGTTTAACAATTGTGTTGAGCCAAGGATGCTGAATGCATGTTAGGTGGTATGAGTCTTGAGTCTTCGGTTGAGTGGTGGTACAAGGTGGTACAAAGAGCGCTTGCCAGAGAACAGTTTGCAGAGTAGTTGGACATCCCTGGTGGCGTTGTCCTCGTTCGATTTCATCAATTTGTTTATTGTCAAACACCTCTGGAGATAAGAGAATTACTTTCTTGTTCTGGGCCAGGTGCTTGGTTAGACCTGACGAGGTTGTTTTGCTGAGTACTGATGAGGTTGGGTCTGAGGCTTCGAGGGGATCGTGGACTGTGTGCTGTATCGCAGACAAGTTTCCTGTTGTAGAAGCAAAAAGTCTTGTTTATGGTTGTGAACAAATGAAAACGGCCATAACAAAAAGGTGGGGTTAAGTTGGAATTAGAAGTGAGTTTTAGAAGAAAGACCAAATACGATCTATACCATGTAACTGGGAAAAGTTAGGAAGTGTTGGCAGAATGACCATAAAAACAAATATGCACATGTTACTCACCCGTCCCTGGATATCCAACAAATATGGTGAACAGGTTAAGAGGCTGCTTGTGGGTGGAAGTGTCAATGTGGGCATCGTTGCATGCGAGGATAAAGGCAGTTGTTGTCAGCAAAGTGGGAATAAAATAGCCTTCGGAGCTACTAACTGATACAGCCATATTTTTTACCAAATGGTGTACTTTGTAGTTCGTGAAGACCTTGCTGTAAGGAAATTATATGGAATTCAATCATCGCTGTAAATTCACCCATGTTTGTTTGTTTTGCTTGTTATGTTTGGAAATGGTATACATTCTGGAAATGCCAACGGATTACCGCAAGTATAAATAGAATATAAATTATCTCCTTTGTTAACTGACAGTGAACTAAGCCAGAGGTTTAGATGACTGAATAAAGTGCGCTGTTTTGTTTGTTTGTTTGTTTGTTTTTTTGAGAAGCTAGCACTCCGATCGCCACCAATGGTTCTGGTGCGTAATTGAAAGCAATTGTCTTTTGTTCTTTATTGAAAAGTTGTGGAATGAAAATTTGTGGCAAAGCGAAATTAAATCAAGTCAGAATCAGTGATGTGAAAGTTTCTTCGAAGTGAGGAGTTTTTACGGCACAATAGGTGGGAAATTAGGCATCAAATAGAAAATATCATTAGAAAATCATGCAACTGCATTTGATAAGAACAAAAAACAAAACAAAAATGGCACTCCCGTATCACTGAAGTGGAAGAAGTGAAGGTGAAATGTGTTATGGTGTTAACGAATGGACTACGTGTTAATGAATAAGGTTTTTGATAAATAAGAAGTTATGTAATTCCCAGAGCGGATGTAAAGGTTTATGCGTTCCCACATTAACATTTTGTAAGTTAGTAGTTATTGATTAAGATTAAAGTTTTTTGATCGGCCGTTTTATCCGCGGGTCATTTCTTGTGTACGGACACGACAACTGGCAACGAGAAACAAAAAATGCCTGGTGATGAGAACCAACCGGCGCAGCAAACGATAGTGGTGAATTGTTCCTTTATCGGTCGAGTCGAAGAGTTTATACCGGGCTCGGCCTGAAAGCATTATGTCGAACAAGTAGAAATGTTCTTTGAAGTTAACAGTGTTGCTGAAGACAAAAAAGTACGGACGATACTTACCTTAATGGGTAATAAGATGTATGCCTTACTTAGAAGCATTGTCTCTCCTAGAAGGCTGAAGGATTTGTCGTTTGTGGAAATCGTGGATAACTTAGCCAAGCATCTGGATCCGAAGCCGATAGTCATAGCTGAGCGCTTCAAGTTCCAAGGCAGAGCAGCAGGAGTCTGAATCGATACAGGTCATTTCTTGTGTACGGAATTTTAAGCCTAGGATTGATCTTCAATCTTTTGACAATTCATTATATGAATCAGTCTGTGGAAATCATGCAACCTCATGGTAGAAATATTATTCACGGCTGCCTCTATAGACCTCCCGATGCCTCTCTAAATGACTTTAACAGGTCTATTGAAGATATCTTGTCAGCCATCAGTTTTGAGAATAAGCTATCTTACATTATGGGTGATTTTAATATCAACATCCTCAACTCTCATTCTCATCAATCTGCAAATGGGTTCATTAATCTTATGACATCAAATAGCCTCTATCCTTTGATGTGCAAACCAACTCGCATAACCTCCTCAACTGCAACTCTGATTGACAACATATTTACAAACAATCTTGAACTTAACATGAAAAGTGGCATTCTTTACACTGATTTATCTGATCACCTCCCAGTTTTTCAAGTTACCCACTTGATTGCTGAGCCACTACGTCAAGAGAGATTTGTACGTCGTATTAACTCAACAACTATGTCAGCATTCAGGTCTAAACTGGAAGGTGTCAACTGGTCGTCAGTCCATTCCAATAATTCTGTAAATTAATCTTATGACACATTCTCTAGTCTTCTTACTTCGGCACACAGTATGTCATTTCCTCTTCAACCTGCATGCTCTAAACTTCACCGCTCTTCAAAACCCTGGTTCTCAAATGGTCTCCTTACTTCTTGTAAAAGGAAAAATGCCCTCTACAAACAGTTCCAGTTAAACGCAACTGCACTCAACAAGTTGAGATACAACAAATACTGTAATAAATACAGTTTTCTTATCAAACTTGCCAGGAAAAAATTCTTCCACGACAAACTGCTCTCTATCAGTTCAGATTTAAGAAAGGCATGGTCAGTTATAAAACAGCTTATCTCCAAAAAGAAACCTGAGCAACGTTTCAATAGCATGAAAGATAGTTCTGGTTCATACTGAAAGTGTTTCTATCTTAACCCAACTTCTCGCACTGAGGTTGCTAATATAGTCCATTCTGTAAAATATAGCAATTGCGAGGGGTTTGATGGCCTCTGTATTTCCCCTATAAAAGATACTATTGATTTAATAGCTGCCCCTTTGACCCATACTACAATTATGGCTATCCTCGAATTTGTTAACAATATGTATGAATGCTTTGAAAGTAATGAATATACTATAGGAATTTTATTAGACCTCAAGAAGGCATTCGATACTGTTAATCATCAGATACTTATTGACAAATTAAACTTTTATGCTATCCGTGGTGTTCCTCTAGCTTGGCTGACCAGCTATTTAGACAACTGACAACTAACAACTGTTTCTTCTAATAATACTGTTGTATTTGGGTTCCTCAAGGTTCTGTCCTTGGTCGTTTATTATTCCCCTTATACATTAATGATCTTTTTCTCTCTTCCAATTATCTTTCATTTATTCTCTTTGCTGATCACACCAATATTTTTTATCGTCATAGAGACTTGGCTACTTTAGCAAGTATGGTTAATCAAGAGCTTTCTCATGTCTCCTCCTGGTTTAACGTAAACAAGCTTACTGTTCATCCTGATAAATCTAAATTCATTATCTTTCATCCACGACGTAAACAGATCAATCCTTCAGAATTAAACATCTTAATAGATAACACACCTATAGCACGGGTACAGGAACATAAATTTCTTGGAATAATTATTCACGAAAATCTTTTATGGAAACTGCACATCACTTCCATCTGTGATAAAGTCGCTAAGGTTATAGGAATTTTGTCTAAATCGAGACGATACCTACCTTCGCTTACTCTAAAAACCTTATATAATTCCCTCTTTCTACCTTATATCAACTATTGTAACCTCATCTGGGCATCTACATGTACCTCCTACCTTGAACCCCTCTATCTACTCCAAAAGAAAGCCATCCGAATTATCACCTTTTCTCCTCCACGAACACGTTCTAAGCCTCTTTTCTCGAAGCTTAATATTCTTTCTCTCCATACACTTTATAAATTTCATGTTTCTTGTTTTGTATTTTGCCTGCCTCTTTTTCGTTGCTCCTCCATTTTAATCGTGATTTTCATGATTATCTAAGTCGTTCTCGTTTTAATTTGCGTAAAATGTCCCTCGGGTATCAATTTGCTATTAGTTCTCAAGCACCGACTATTTGGAATGATATCCCCTTGTCTGTCCGTGACAGCCTTACCACTTCTAACTTTAAAAGTAAACTAAAATTTCACTCTCTAAGCCTGAATTGTACTAGCTCAGGATTCTCATAGTTTATTGTTAGTTTATTTGTCACTAGGTCAGTTTGTCTCTGTTGTAGGACTACATGCACGTAAACATATTCAATATAGTTTTGTACTTTGTTTTAGTTTTGTAGTTTAGCCTACAGTCTTCATTTCTATATAAACTAGTTTCTGTCATTCTGACCACAGGCCATATAAGCCCCCGGCTTTGGCTTCACTGAGTTTGTACTATGTGAGCGATGGAATAATACAATAATAATAACTATGCTCTAATTAGCACGTTCAGATAATTCTGAAATGAAATGAAGAGTGTGAAGGGCAAAGAGTCGATGAAAGAGTTTATGAAAGACAGACAGAGACCAAAACAGTAGCATTGTTATTATCTGTAATAAATAAGACAGGAGGTCGGGAGGTCGAGAATGTTGTGCCTTTGATGTGAATTGATAGTTCATCATCAACAAAGTTTAATATTTATACTGAGGGAGTGCTGTATTTTCAGAGATAATGGAGCGGCAGGCCAAAGAATGGAAAATAAAATTAGGTTGGTTTCATACAGCCATTGCATTGCCTGATGGAAATGTTTATTCGTTTGAAGTGTCATTTGTTAGAGGCATCAGAATCAAACATTAAAAAAATCTAGTGGCAGTTTATACGTAGGCTGGAAATCAATTCACCCATGCATTCTTATATTGCAACTTAAAGTTTATTTCATATTGCGCTGAAATAGCAGTAGTTTCCACTCAAAGAAAGAAACTAAACCACAGATGTTATACTTGTCTCTCTTTATTGACACATTTGCGTATAGTGTGACATACATGTAAGGCGATTTCGTGACCACAAATATGAAGCATTGAATCACTGCGGTCGCAGTTTAATGAAATATGTATGTATTTCAACTGACTGGGGGACTGTGGTGGCAGCCTTTTCAGGTTGTAAGTGGACAGGTATTCTGTAATCTAGCCAATTATTGTTTAATAGTGTTTTTGTAGTTTGGTATTATGTCTTTTTGTCGACATACACAGTGTTTTTTTGTCCTTTTTCGGTTTATATGTGGACTGGCCTACTCTTTCTTATTACAACTGTTTTTACACTTTTCGCACTAAACTGCTAAATTCCTGTCTGGTAAAGGGGATGGAGCTTAAAATTGGTTCATTAAATGCTAGGGGTTTAGGACACGGGACAAAGCAACATGAATTTTTTTAACTGGCTTTGAAAGAAGGAGGTGCTGATATATCAGATGTATCCA
>BLFK01000871.1:1967709-1972709 GCA_014634185.1 Astreopora myriophthalma
AATTTCGGTCACTATGCTGACCCTCATCGTCCCAATTTGTATCTTGAAGTTCGGCTTTGAAAGTAGCCTTGTTGTTCGCATTTTTGTCCCGGAACATAACATATTTATCCTTATTTGCATTCATGCCATGAGCAGGTAATATTGTGAAAATTGGAAGATGATCAGAAATGTCCGAAACTAACAAGCCGCTAACAGGGCAACCACTGAGGTTGTTTGTAAAAATATTGTGTATCAGCGTAGCTGTATTCGAAGATATTCGAATTGGTCGAGAAATCAATGGGGAAAGCGATCTGGAAAACATAATATCTAAAAGCTCAGCAGTTTTACCATGAGACTGATGCTTCACTAGATCTTTATTCCAGTCAGCCATAATATAACACTTTTTGTTCTCCTTAGAAATTCGAGTGATAAGGGAATCTAGGTCATTAATAAATTCTTGTAAACTATGATTAGGTGGCCCATAAATAACACCTACAATTAAGTTTCTATCTTTTTGTTGGTTGACTTTCACAAACAGTGACACAGCACATTCATCACCTGAGAATGAAAAATCTGAACGGAATTTAAATTCAACGCTATCAATTAAGTAGAGACCGACACCTTCCCCAGACGTATAAGTACGGCGATGGTTATGCGTGAACAAACTTATAACCAGGCCTATTACAATTATTTGAGAGATTTTGTAGTCAGGTTCCTGTAATCCCAATAAAAGAATTTTTTACCTTAAGACTGCCTAAATGATTCGTTAATCCGCTTAGATTGCATTGAAGGCTTCGCAAGTTCAAATGCATGAGCGATGAACGGTTGCTATCGAATTTTGTTTTGTTGCGACATTATACTCTCAGTTGCTAAGTCCAGATAAAAATTAGAGTCAGGGCATATATCTTTGCAAAGACTAAAGTTTCTGTGTGTTTCAGATAATAAAGGATTCCATCTCAAACTGGACAATCTATCAGCATCATAATTGATCTGCGCATTGAGTTGTTCAAATAGAACTTAAATAAAATTTTCATTATCTAAATAAAAGAAAGGCAATTCAAATAAACCTAACTCGAAGGCAAAGATATTTAGCTGACTTAATCCTGATTACTTAGCGGCAGACTTGTCGCGAATTATCAATCGATTTAAGATAAAATATGCAGTTTTCCCTGCCTTCTTGGCCTCCTTTAGCTTTTCAACTTTGTTTAGCTTGTTTCTCCAATGTAACGAGAGCTAAGTCCTCGCAGATAAACAATCCTTTGGGTTTCTCTTTCCTTTCCTTCATGATCATCGTTTCCTTCTGTTTCCGGTTCTGTTCTGTTTTTGCTTTTGTTTTTTTTTGGCTTTGTTTTGTTTTTGTTTTTGTTTGTTTGTTTGTTTGTTTGCTGTTTTTTTTTGTTTTTGTTTTGTTTTGTTTTGTTTTGTTTTGTTTTGTTTTTTGTGGGGGGAGGGGGGTATTCCTGGTTTCTTCCTCCTTCCCACTCTATGTGCTCGCTCTATATCGACTTCCAAATGAAGTTTATCTTTAATTGCTTCTTTGACTTTCCCTTCAATAATCTCCCAAGTTTCGCCCGCTGATTCAGGTATTCCTGAAACTCTGATATTTGTTTCTCCTACTTTGGTTTTCAAGGTATTCCATTTAAGAGCATTGATCATCCAGAGCTTTTTGAACTGAGCTAATCTCACCCTCGGCGTCTTTCAACGTGGACGCCATTGTACCAAATGCTTCCATGTTCTTTTGGGTAAACTCAAGACTTGTTTTTAACTCGGTCACTGTCTTCATTAGATTGTCAACACGAGTCGTCACTGATGAAATCCCAGAATCAAAGACCGCTCTCAGCATGGATTCTTAGACAGAAAGCATGTGTTTTAGCACAGCTAAGGAGACAAACTCCTCGTCATTTTCGGAGAACTGCGAGCTCGGTGGAAGATTCGCTTTCTCTGCTTCCCCAGAGCTTCTAGAAGCTGCGTTTCTTCCTTTAGGCTTTGTCATATGAATATTATACTTAAGGCGTGCTTTAACAAGATATTGGATACTAATACAACAGATAAACGTAAAGAAGAACTTAAACTTCTAGAGAGCTTAGAACTCCATTACTGTCCGCCATGACAGCCGCTGGCTGTCTTTTTAAGACCTTGCCTCATCAATTATCAAGTGTTCTACTTAAATGAATTACTATTTGCCGCATGAATGGTTTCTGTACCCGTTAGTTTTTATTTTGCATACTTCTATATATATATATATATATAGGTCACTTGTAAACTTTATGGTGATAGTTTCGGGTTTTAATTACGCTGTAAGGTGAGGTCTAAGTAAACAATTGCAAGTTTAGTTTAAGCCATTCTCCCAGTTCTAAGTCCTTTGATTTCATTCGTCTTGTATGTCTTAACTCGTTGTTTTTCTTCTGTTTGTCATTTTCTGTACGCATCTTATCTTCGTTTAGTCGGTTCTTTAAACTCTGTTTGTCATTCATTCGTTTTTCGGTTACCATACTCTTACTGTATATATTAAATGGAGTTCTCTTGCTACTTCCCTGAGGGACGAGTTATTTGCGTTTGCGACGACACTCATATTCCTTTTACATTTCTGAATACTTACAAAACACTGCCTCAGGGTCACTGGATTGTGATAACTTAGACATTGTCATTCCCTGGCTCTCGATTGGACACTGTCTGTTGTGCTTTGGCGGAGAAATGCATCAGAATTGGAAGATAAGAATGACAATATCAGCAGTCGAGTCTTTCTTTGGTAATGTGTCATTGATTGTGCTTTTAAATAACACTTTCAGGTACTTGGAAAAACAAGCGTTTCTTCAAAGAGCAGATGAAAGACAGTTTGAGATAGAGAAAGAAATGCGCAAAGGAACAAGGAGAAAATGACCATCCCATTTGCCTCAGGCTGTTCAATTTAGTTTCTATGATGCTACTGTTATTTTGGTCTCTTTTGTTAACTGCTAATAGCAAGAGTTTTTGTGTCAGAACTGCTACCGAGAAATCCAGATAGAGGGTGCAAAAATCTCACATCTTCACCTTGGAAATTTCTTGATCACAGACAAATGCATCCCATTAGGCCTTGGTCCATCAGTGTATGGTATTATGTAGACTGATGGGCCGCATTCCATTCCAGATCGAGACTTCTGGGTTATGGACTTGCAACTCAATTTGCTGGTTCATTAAAGTTTATCTTTTGTTGTTTTTGTTCTATCCATGTGCATTACATATCAAACTATTGTTACCTTTGATATGAAAACACTAATAAATAAAAACGAGTAAAGCGGTGAATGTTTAGCATCATATTTTCGATGTTTTCCATGGTTGCTCTCTCGCGTCCTGGCAGGATCGCCACTTGTGCCAGGAATATCAGGTGATCACCGATGGAGTCGCATAGATTTGAACAATCAATGGAGACTGGGTTCTAATTTCTCATGCGATAGTTCCCCCCCCCAAAAAAAAAAAAAAAAAAAAAAAAGAGGAAAAGATTAATATTGGCCACGCAATTTTTACTCTAGCTGTAGGCGGCTGGAGTTATAAATCCGTGGTTGAATCTCTCTTTTTTTTGTTTTTTTTGTTTTGTTTTGGTTTTGTTTTGTTTTTGTTATGTTTTTTTTTTCCGGGTCACGATTTTCCAACCAGTTATCGAGCGAGCTACTTTCTTTTCACCGTACAATTACTGCTGGTGAAATGTCATCAAAATGCCATCGCAAAAACTTGTCAAGCATCCGTTTCCCAACTTTGAGTCAAACCAGTGAACATTTTGAGGTGTGTACAACGAAGTCAATTCGACCATCGGAGTTTTCTAGATGTAGCCGCTGCGGATACAATCCGTTCTCTACTTTATTTCACCGACCATACACATCTTGACGGCTGACTAAATCCCGTCGCAGAACGGTTCTTACAAAAAAAAGAAATAGGTATAATGAATTTAACACAAAATACGCTAAGAAGGAATGCAGGAAAACAGTAGTAGAGTAAGTAGAGTCAAGATATGGCCCATTTCCGAGTTGACGTTAGCCTCTTTTTCAGAGCGAGTCCAAGTGCAAAGTCTTTCTTACGAAAATCATTTTTTATTCACATGAAAAGAAAAACTAATTCCCATCACAAAACTGTCGCACTTTGACTCGCTTTGAAAAAGAGGCTGACTTGAACTAGCAAATGGCCTAGTGAGATATTGCAGAAGAGTATTAAACAACCTCACCCCCGTATCCCTCGTGCTGACCAAAGGGATCGCAGCCCCTGGGGACGAGGTTGAGTATCAAACAAATCACGTACCCAGAGTTCTCGGGCTCTTTGGTCAGCGGGTGGGCGCCCGGAGAGAGACTGGGATAATGGACGCCATTTTCCCACAAAATCTGGACGGTTTTTCGAAGTTGTAAAGTAACAGCCAATCAAAAAATTCGAATTTTTTCAATTTTCCCAGAGTCTCTCCTGGCTACAACCCGCTGACCAAAGAGCCTGAAGACACTGGGTATCAAAGGACCAATATCGTGGTAATGCGCATGTGAGGTGTTTTGATGGGAAGTACTTTTCCATCGACCGATTGAGCTTGGGAAAGGCTTGAAGAACAACTTGGTCCAGGGACGTAGCGTCCTTTACGCAAATACACATGTGCATACTTGAGAAATTGGTATGATCTTTTAAAGATTTTCTGTTATAGGTAAAAGGCATTTGTAGTGTCGTGACTTGACCCTGCATTTTGCAGATTTCATTTTGTTCCTGTCTGTCTTGCTGTCATACCGCGTAATCTTTACACGAACAATACAACAGTTTGAGTAGTGGAACGTGCTGAATTCGAAACTTTCTTGAAATGTCTGCCTTCAATACATTCCATATTCACGAAAAACGGAGGGGAACTGGGGAAATTCATGCGCAAATCGACTGCCGATCCATTCAAGATCGATCCAAAAGGGGTTAAGCTATTCATATTTTTAGTTTTGGCTCTATTTATAAACGTCCAAAACCTCTATAAGAGACTACTTTGATATCACACAAGTAGGAAATGCCGACGATAATCCAGGTAAGCA
>BLFK01000871.1:1977709-1982709 GCA_014634185.1 Astreopora myriophthalma
AGAAGAATTCTACACTGCCCGACAGAAAATTGATGAAAACACGACCAGTTACTACTCTCGACTCCTAGATTTGTATCGGCAAGCTGAGTTTCCAGAGAATACAAACTTCCTTATTGCAGACAAGCTTATACATGGTTGCATAAGTAAGGATTGCAAACGAAAACTAATGGCAAAAGGGAAGGAAGTGTCTGTTAAAGATTGTTTGGAACTTATGCGAAAATATGAAGCTGTAGAAGCCACCATGAAGAAGTTTGAAGAATCCAGTGATACTCAAGTTGATGCGTCATATGCACAAGACCCTACTAAGAAATCACAAAGAAATGAGTCTAAGAAATTGCCATACAGGCCTAACTCAAAATCAGAGTGCAAGAGGTCAAGAGGAAAGAAATCCTGTATCTGGTGTAACGGAGATGCCCATTCTCACGACAAGTGCCCAGCCAAGGATGCAACATGCACATTCTGTGGCAAACAAGGACACTTTGAACGAGCCTGCCTCCAAAAGAAAGGGATAGACAAAGGTAAGAAGTCCAAGCACCAACTTGCTGTAGGCATCGACCCTGATGAGGACAACAGTGAATATGAGTATGACTTTGACTTAAGTGTTGTGTCCATACATGCTGCGGACAATCAGAAGTCTCGTGAAGTATTCGCTCCAGTATGGTTTCACCCAAAAGGCGACAACAGTCCATCCTATGAGATCAAAGGCAAAGTTGACACCGGTGCTATGGTATCCTGCATGCCAACTTCCGTGCTTTCAAAAATTGGACTCTCTAAGAAAGATCTAAAACCAAGCAGCGCCATTATCACAGGAAGGTCTGGAGCAGATCTTCAGAACTGTGGATTTGTGAACATCACTGTCATCTCCAATGGCATCACTGCCAAATCAAGATTCTATGTCACCAAACAGGAATGTGCTTTCATTCTTGGTCTTGGATTCTGCAAAGAATTCAAACTTGTGACTATTGCACCTGTGTCCATACAACAAAGCATATCTATGGAGCCATGCTATGTTGAGGCTGTACACATCACTGAAGAATCAGAGGCTGACTATGACAATCTTCAAAAGAAGTGGAAGAAACATCTGCCACTTGGAAAGAAAACTGGTGATCCTTTGGAGGACCTAAAGCAGATCTTCCCTGAGACCTTTGATGGTCAGGTTGGTCTCTTTGAAGGTGAGGTGAGCCTTAAACTCTCACCAGAAGCAAAACCGGTTCAACTACCACCCCGTGCTGTACCGCAAAGCATCATGCCACAGCTAAAGAAAGAACTAGACAAAATGGAACAAGAAGGAATCATCCGAGCCTGCCCAGAAACTACCGAGTGGTTACATAATCTGGTAACTGTTGTCAAAAAAGATGGAACCCTGCGTCTGTGCCTTGACCCAAGAAACTTGAATAGGTACCTCATCCGCAACATCCACTACACTGCATGGGAGATGTTCAGCATAGCTTCAGAAATGGTCAGTACTTCTCCACACTAGATGCCAGGAGCGGGTACTGGACCAAACAACTTGATGAGCAAAGCCAGCTTCTCACAGCATTTAACACACCATTCAAGAAGTACTACTTTGTTCGCTTGCCCTTTGGATTGTCAGCATCTACTGAAATCTTCTGTGAGCACATGGATCGAGTCTTAGCTGGCATTCCAGGAACATTCCCATGTACAGATGATGTTAAGGTTCAAGGGTCATCAGAGGAAGGTCACGACATTCACTTGCTGGACACTATAGAAAAGGCACGCAAAGCAGGACTCAAATTCAGTCCTAACAAGTGCTTTATTAAGAAACAGCAGATCGAGTACTTTGGACGTATCATCAATCCACAAGGTGTCCAGCCATGTCCAAAGAAAATGAAAGCCATCACAGCACTTGCTACGCCAACGGATAAGCAAGAGCTACAAAGCTTGCTGGGAACTGTGAACTTTATGTCTACATTCATCCCCAATTTGACAAAGAAGACCCATTTCATGCGAAGCTTACTGAGACGTGACAGCCACTTTGTATGGACCAGTGATATGCAAAAGGAACTGAACACCATTAAGAACGACATTGCCAGTGCAGTGGAGCTTATTCACTATGACCCAAACAAGCCAGCCATCATCGAGACTGATGCCTCTTTGAAGGGAATTGGTGCAGTCCTGATCCAAGACGGCAAACCCGTGCGTTTTCTCAGCAAGGCACTCACACCTGCTGAAACGGGAACTGTTGGCTATCCTATTTGCTTGCGAAAAGCTACATAGATATACATTTGGGCGAAAAATCGCTGTGCACACAGATCACAAGCGTCTGCAGGCCATCTTTCAGAAACCAGTTAGCCTGGCACCACCCAGATTGCAAGGACTGCTGTTGCGTCCCTCCAAATATGACACCCAAGTGAAGTATGTTGGGTCCAAGAGTGTGTTACTTGCTGACACTTTATCTCGGCTCGTTCAACCGGGAACAGCCAAAGAGATCCCAGGTTTAGACATCAACATTGCACAAGTCCTGAAGGTGGAGCCAACACGTCTTGAATCTCTACAAGAGGAGACGAAGGCAGACCCCACTTTAGCCGCACTGACTGACCTTATCATTACTGGATGGCCAGATAGCATGCAGGATCTTCGAGATAATCTACATCCCTATTGGTGCTTCCGAGATGAGTTGACCATCCTGGATGGACTTCCAAGTCTCATGCAAGCATGAGACCTGGAACACTCACCCGCCTACATGATGCACATCAAGGTCTCACTTCAACGCTCCAACGTGCAAGACGCACTGTGTATTGGTAAAAGTTACAAGATGACATCAGCGAAATGGTCCAAAAGTGTGATGAATGCCAAAGGCATGGCAACAAGAAGCCTAGACCTCCAGAGCGACAGATATCAGCAACTCGTCCATTGGAGTTACTGGGCCTAGATGTGGTGCAGTTCCAGTGCCAACGAGCCTTGGTCACAGTCGACTACCATTCTGATTTTCTCACCTTTGACACCCTTTCCAGCGAGACAACTGAAGCTGTTACTAAAGCACTAAACAACATCTTCAGGAAGTTTGGTCTACCTGAAAGGATCATTTCTGACAATGGCCCATGCTTCAAGTCTGAAAAGTTTCGACGCTTTTGTGACCAGCTTGACATTGGCCACGTAACATCCAGTCCATACCATCATCAGAGTAACGGTCGAGCGGAAAGGCCAATCGCTACAGTCGAACAGATTCTAAAGAAGAGCGCAAATGACACTGACATAACCAAAGCTCTGATAACATACCTTGATACTCCAATAAGTGATACATTACCGTCACCTGCTGAACTGTTCTACACTAGACCAATCAACACCCGTCTCAGTATGTCCATGAAGCCAACTCCACTGACGGATCAGCAAAAGGCCGACCTCAACGACAAGCGTTCAGCACATTTGAAACCCTTGAAGCATGACAAGAACGTGTATCTTCCTAATCCGCCTATCTGGTTTTCAGCCTATCTTGGTTACCAATTCAGATGAGTGGAGACCAGGGTACATTGATTCAAATGATACCTCGCCAGACTCATACTGGATAATCAACGAAAAGAGCGACGGGCGGCTCAGGCGAAATAAGCGTGACATCAAACCGCGTCACACGATCCTTGCACAACAGCGACCCCAGCCGCAGGTCCCTGTAAGATTTACAACAAATCTGCCAGATCATGATCCAACACCAGTTGATCCTCCAGCAGTTTCAGCAAGAGCTTCAAAAGACACACCTTGCAACATGGAACAAACTTCGCCTGCCAGCAGTCATGAAAAAGAATTGCACAAGAAATCAAGTGATGAAACAGCCAGGACTAAACCAGCGGATTCAACATCGCACCTAACAAGATCACGGTCTGAACGGGTAATCAAGCCACCAACAAACCCAGACTTTGTATACAACTGAAATGAACTTTAAGTAATTGAAACTTCATATGTTCGCTAAGGCGACGATTATCTCCTTCTGTTGAAGTTTAAAGTTTTGCTTGTTGAGTTACTTTGCATGCTAATACTTCTGTTCTAAAACCGTCTTAAAAGGGGACATGTTATATCATTAGCCATCTATGGACATTACATGTATGTTACACGACGTATGGAGTAATAAAAAAATGGCGCGCATTGTGGTCAGAAAGTACAACACAGACGAGTTTGTATTTTAGTTTGCCAAACCTGTTGTTACCCTTTATATTGTATAAGTTTAATACCTGAATTACTAATTTTAACCAAACATTACAGAGTAAGTGTGATAATTCTTGACACTTTCTCAGTGTCCTGACTGTTACAATATGTCATCAATAGCTCGTTTGTTTCATAAGTCTCGTGACACTTGATTGTGATGTAATGATTGTATCACCGTTCAGTTCTTTTCAGTTGTGATACTCGTGTCGTTCTCTAGACGTGCTACATCACGATAGCTTCTAATAAAGCTTTGGTGTTACTCCTGAAGAACCGTTTGTGTGTCTCCCGACAGTAGACTAAACAGCGCATGTTACATGGTGCAGCGAGTGGTAAAAACTTCCTCTGAAAATGACAACTACAGCGACATCTGGAACTGCAGCAGCGCCCGTTGTGCACACGGTTTCGTCGTCCCCAGCCCATGGCCTTAAACCTCCTGGCAAGCTAAACACTTCAGGGAATTTGGCCGACGCCTGGAAATCATACAAGCAGGTATGGGAAAATTATTCTCTAATCTCTGGGCTAAACTCGCAAACAGAAGAATACAAGGTTGCATTCTTTCTACACTGCATCGGAACGGAAGGGCTGAAAATTTACAATGGTTTTCAATTCAAGAATGAAACTGACCGTAAAATCTTACAGAAGGTCTTAGAAAAGTTTGATGAATTTACACTGGGCCAGACTAATGAAACGTACGAACGATATGTCTTGAACAGTCGCAACCAAGGAGAACAGGAATCCATTGATGCTTATGTCACTGTTCTTCGTAATCTCGCCAAATCATGCAATTTCTGTGATTGCATGCGTGACTCTCTTGTAAACGCCTCGTCATTAGTTTTATTGTA
>BLFK01000871.1:1985209-1990209 GCA_014634185.1 Astreopora myriophthalma
GAGGAGACGTTCCCTTGCATTCTGGCATGTTCTAATGCCTCGGTGATCCCGGTGGCTTTCCCCCCGTTCAGGACAACTTTCTTTCCTTTTTCGCTTAGTAGGAAATCGTAAATGTCCATTAGTACCATGGCATGGATTGGTTTCAGCGTTGAGAGTTTCAAGTCTACCTCGATTGTGGCGACATCTCTGTTCGGATCCTTCTCAAACACTTTCGTAATTGTGGACGTGAAATAATCACTGATCCCACGTTTCTCCATTTTCTTCACAGACGCGTTAGTTGTGAGGTCCAACGGCTGTAGCAGATGAGTCATATTTTTCGGTTCGGGTACAACCTTGATGTTGAGCCGTGTCAATACGCGCATAACCTTATCTGTGCTCTGTGCAGCAAACGCATCCCATACCAGTAATGCCTTCTGAGTATCAGGGAGGCCTAACTCCTTCTTGGTCTTGGTTATGTATGGGTTTATCACGTTATTTACCAGGGACAATGTCTCAGTTTCATTACTCCAGTGTTTTTCGTTATAGCTCAATGAAAACCCCTCGGGAAATTCAACATGTGGAAGTGCCCGGCTTGTCGTCCCTGTGTAGATGAGTTGAAAAGGCAATACATGTCCGCTGAGTGTTTCTGACAAAGTAACTGTAATTCCACGTCTGTCAATACTCCCTTTCCTGGCTACGTGCTTTGAACTCTTCTCTGCCATTGTGACGTTATCCGTCGGAACGAACTTTGACGGCGTTTGGTCAACGTTTATCACGAGTTCATCGGGGATCTCATTTTCAACTATAGAAGACACTATATCGTCCAAAAACTTTGACTTAACTTCAAGCCATGCAGCTTTGGTGATTGCAGGCCTTGATGTTGTCACTATCCTTCTAGTAAAGCCCATCCGTCCGTAAAGAGATTGCAGCCAGCCATTAGTGATGGCAAAATCCATATAGCGTCCAAAGAGGCCGAGATAACTTTTTATGAGCCCCATCAAAATGCCATAAATAACATGTTTGTTGATAGTTCCTCTTCCAGTCCTTGTACTTGTGATGAACTTGCGGAGTTTTGTATCCAGCTCTTCAGGCAGAAGTAAGGGCCTCCCTCGTCTTTCGGATATTTGAACACATCCACTTGTCCTTTTTACTTCACATCGATACTTTGCAACCCAAGGGCGTACAGTGCTTTCCTTTAAGTCAGGATAGTCTAGAATGCCTTATGGTGCTTACGAAACCATGAGTGTTGGTATGTTTTGCAATCTTCAACTTCTCGTCTTCGCGGCACGTCTTTCTTTTCCGTTTGAATTGTGCAGAGGACTCCAATTCTTTGGCTATGCAGTTGTATTCTGCGTCCAAAACTCCAGATTCCACTCTGGGAGGAAGAATGACAACTTGAGGTTGTGAACGTCCTTCTCTCGAGAATTACGATAATATTGACGTGTTGTTTTTAGATATCTCAGGTGGTTTTTGTCGTGCGCAGCAAAGTGGACTCCATATATCTTTAGGAGGCGCATCGAAAATCCCCAATCAAATTGCATCTTGCACTGAAGTGGGTTCCCGTCTTCCAAGCAAGAGTGTTTCCTCAGTAGTACGCTCGCCGTGAATAAATGCGTACTGCGTGGCTGGCTCAAAAGGCGTCTGTGTTTATTTGCATAGAAAGCACAATTATGGCGTACGAATCTTCTACTTTAAAATTCGTCACAGGTTTAAGAGGTTACCATGTCTATCGTTCAACCTGGAAGCCTTTCATGACGCAAGAAATCACGTTTAAGCAAGAAAAAGATAACAAACACGACCGATTTGCAGTTGTTGGACAAACAATTCTGCCAGGAACGTTATTTCCCGCCACTGTTGGGCATATTCCCATAGACTGAGCCGGTATGTCTGGTTTTCATTGAAGAGAGGAGCTAACGTAATAAAATACAAACGGTCTCCACTGGTTCAAGGCGGCTTAGAAATACCAGTAGAAGTAACCGTGCATTGGGAGGACGAACGGCCATTGGAAATTTTAAAGAGGAAAACAGAAGAAGTGAGCTATCCTCTCGGGGAGACAGAGGAGTATCAAGATCAATCAAAAGACATTTTGAACTCGATTTTAAGCGAAGACGTCCTGTCAGATAGTGACTCTGAAGAGCCAATAGAGGAGTCTTGAACTAATAAGGTTTTGTAATGAAATAAAGGTGCTTTAAAATAACAATGTTGTAAAATAGCGTGCATTAAATTTACATCGACATTACTTAAGATACATTAAATTAACGCGAATTTTGTAAAATCGCGTTAATAAAGTGCATTGTTAATTTCCTATAATAAGGTATAAATAAAATAAAGATGTTAATGTTGATAACGTCATCACTAAATTTGCGCAACAAAAGGGGAGGCGCCTCGCCTTGTATCAGATCACAAAAGAAAGCTGTAAACTGCCGAAATATGTATTAAAGGAAGGCAAAACAGTTGTTTTGTACAACGTTTGAGTCCATATGGACCCGTCTGCGTACTTGCCCAAATGGCCACCCCACGCCCCTGTCAGGTCATTTGTGGAAGATTTGAACAGCGCATTGTCTTGGTATAGCTCGTCGAGAAATTTGTCTCCAAGAAGAATAAGACGAAGCGGCTTGAGGCAAAAAGGTAAGTGTATATGCGTGAGGGAGTGCATGCGCATTATCGTGACACAGGCCCTTTAAGTTTATATTCGGCATTCTCGTGCCCAAGCGCCGGTTTCTCAAAGTCTCGAAAAGCTTTTTTTCAAAGTACTGGAAAGCTGGCCTTTTAACATGTTTTCAGGACCAGAAAGAGCAAGTTCCTCAGTGTTGACCGATTGCTCACTTGGAATACTTTGTGGCTTGAGCTTGATAAAGACGATGTAGTAAAGTACGACCAACAATACTAAAGGAAGATAAAAAAATACAGCATACAGGGCTAAAAAGAATTATTGATGAACGACGCCGATATTTTTCTACAAAACAGTCGTCCCTGTTTTCGAACGAATTCATTAGCGAATAAATGTGGCGAAGAAACTGCAAACGCGACAATGAGGTAAGAGCAAAGCTTTGAGCTGACAAGCGGGGGCCGTAGAGGAAACACCATAGCACCAAATCGATCCACCGCTATGCGAATCATGCTCTGGATAGAAACAAGCGCAGAAACTTGACCTAGAAAGGGAGTCAGTTTACACAATGCTTGGCCAAGAGGAGCGCTCGTGAACCAGGAGTCCGCGTACATATCTGTTAGTTCTTTTGGAAGGAAGAATATGGAAGACAGGAGGTCGGACATGACCACGTTGACGATAAAAAGTTGATAGCTTTTCTTAAAGTTTGCGTTTTATAAACAATTAATCCTATAAGGGAATTCCCGACCAGCGAAACAACGAAGATCAGACTGGCTGCTGCAGAACTGAACGGACTAGAGCAAATTGATCCATTCGCCGTTGAATTCATGTTTGCTGACTTTGTTGATCAGATGTGTCCACTTCTCTCAGAAATTCATCTGGTTCCTTAAAAGAAAGCTTTGCTTTATTGGTGCTTAAAGTTAACTGACAGCTGGCTGGCTTACGATAAGTTGTCAAAGCCTTCTTCGAAATGTCGCCAGAAAGGGCGCAGTAATGGATAATGTGAGCGTTCTGGGATTTTTTATTTTTTATTTTTATTTTATTTTTATATATATTGAAAAGTCTTACATGCTAATTAGTTTATATCAAAAAGTCCAAGAAAAAAACCCATAAAAAGTCTTATATGCTAATTAAGTCCATGTTGAAAAGTCCTATTTCACCAATTTATTGTTTTGGCGTTATTTGGTTTAATGTATGATGTCCAAGAGCGTACTTTGTGTCTGTTCCATTTTCTCTTCTATACCTTTTGTCATCATTGTTTGATAATGCTACTTTGTTTATAGTTTCGGTGAAAACATTATGTTCATAACTTCTTATCAGATTCATGTTCCTCATTTGTGGTTCGCTATTGAATGAACATTGTTTGTAATCTTCTATGGTTATTGTTTTTTTAACGACTGTTTTTGTTATCCCTTTACATTTTGGATGATCTAACTTGTTATCAACCTCATTTTCAGTTGTAAAATCATATAATTTTGCTCTTAATGCAGCATATTCCAGGATTGCTATACCATTTGTTTCATCTTTCATCATACAAATTACTTTTTTATTAACGCCTGTTTTTATGCCGGGTGGATGCTTTTTGGGATAGGCGCTTGTATCAAACTTTGCATCAACATCGCATGATATATCAGCGTAGAAGTCATCTGTTTGTATCTCATACATGAGACTATCGGTGTTAGTAAACAATAATTTTGCCTTATCACCATATTTTTGTTTATATAATTGTAATGAAAATCATACATTAATGTCTTAGATAAATCAAGAATACATAAACCAAGATAAATAGGTTTACTGACTTTACTTAATAGGTGTACATGCTAGTTTTTTAATGTGAATTGCAGTTAAATCATCTCAGAACCTTTTGAAGCCATTATAATTTGGTTTACATACTAATTTCTTGGTTTGTTGTTCATTTGTGACTAATTTAACATCTTGTCTTTTACGAATGTTTTCCGTTGTCTTTCCAAATACTGAATTATTCATTAATTTGAAGAAATTTTTTTCAAAATCATCCTTCGCATTAGCTCTTAGCTTTGTATTGAAATCAATGTATTTCTTGAAGGGAACCTCCACTATAACAACAATATAACTTTAAAATACTGAACATAATGCTTACCATCAAAATTGTTCGAAATTTTTCTAATGGAAGCGTTTGTATCTGAAATAAACAAATTTCAAAAGCGCTTTTTTTGGTTTTCAAATTACCAAAACAAGAGTTTTTGAAATTTGTCTATTTCGGATACCAAACGCTTCCATTGGAAAAAGATGGAACAATTTTGATTGTAAACATTATGTTCAATGTTTTAAACATAAATTCTTGTTTTGTTGGAGGTTCCCTTTAAGCCAGTCTGATTCGTTAAATGTAATACCACGATTAATCTTTTTTAACTTTTTTTTCTTTTTAACATAG
>BLFK01000871.1:1995209-2005164 GCA_014634185.1 Astreopora myriophthalma
TTTTACGTCATCAACTTGTCAGTAAAACCCCAGCCATAACCACGATTTGGTTAATTAATCACTTGTGGTTACACTTACTAATTCATCAATAATATCTTTAAGATTTGTACCATGATAAATGTCTTTTACATTGGAACGAATGTAATATATATTCAAAGTTCCATCTTTTTTTCAATGAACAAGATAAAACTAGCTGTAATTTATTTGGTTTATTTATATTTTTTAATAATGATAATAAATATGGTGTTATTTCTATTAAATATGAATCAGGATAATTGGATTCAGAATGTTTTTAAATAACCTTTTATTAGGTTTTCACTTTGATACGGTTTGTAATTTTCTACTTTTTTATAACCTTCATTGACTCTCTTTTTTAAATCATTGACACATTTTGATAATTCACTAGGGGTTTGGGGAAAATCCCCAATATAATTGTCTATCCAATCTGCAAATTCATAGATTGACTTTTGTATACTTTTAATTTGTTTGTTTGCTAATGTTTTTAAGCTCTGAACCTTATTCTTAACTATTGTTGGTTTAAGAACAGGAATATTTATTTCCTTAATTGGGAAATCAAGAATATTCTTATTTTTATTCTTTATTCTGATTTTTATTTCTTTATTTTTTTTATCAACCATATATTATTTATAATGTTTTCTATTTTACTCTAAATCATTTTTTTATTATATGAACATTTTAAACAACATTTTGAAACATTTGATTAATATAACCAATATTTTTTCTTTTGTTAGTTCCTTAATAAATTCAAAATCAATAAATAAGTTTGAATTAAATCTGTTATGTTTTATGTCATGATTCTTACATAAAAATAACCACTTTTCAATGTATTTGTCGTTTTTACATTGATTACAACTGTATTTTTGTTTATGTTTACATAAATCAGGTGTTTTTAGTCCTAATTGCTTGCAGTCTTTACATCTGTATTTAATTTTATTATGTTCACATATTTGATTTCCTCCAAGTTTTTTTACACTCGTAACATTGGTATTTTAATTTATTGTGGTTGCAAATAGATTCTCCACCAGTTCCATTAATTTTGCAAAATGTGCAATGAATTTTTTTTACATTATGTTCGCATGTAATTACTCTAGCCTTAGGTGGCTAGAGTTGTGTTTTCGTGTTTGACTTGCAAATAGATTCTCCACCAGTTCCATTAATTTTGCAAAATTTGCAATGAATTTCTTTTTGCATTATGTTCACATGTAATTACTAGAGTTATGTTTTCGGGTTTGACTTTTATTACTCTAGCCGTAGGCAGCTAGAGTTATAAATCCGGGTTTGAATCTTACTTTTTTTTTTTTTTTTCAGGTCACGATTTTCCAGTCAATTATCGATTGATATCGATATCAGTTTGAGCGGGCTTTTTAAATGAATGTATGCACTGGGATTCGAACCTGCGCTCTCCTGCATCAGAGGCGATAGCTATGTCCACTAGGCCATCGAGCCAACGTCGCATGCATGGGCGAAAACCATCTATTAGTACCTTCTTTACGTGACCGGAAACCATTACTTCTCCATATCCGGTTGTATTATGTGACCAGTCATCCATCTTTAGCCAGCTCCTTTTATTGTACAATTACTCCTGATGAAATGTCATCAAAATGCGATCGGAAAGACTTGTCAAGCATCCGTTTCCCAATTTTGAATCAAATCAGTGCATATTGTAACATTTTTAGGTCTCTGCAACGAAGTCAGTTCGATGATCGGAGTTTTGTCGATGTTATCGCTATTGTTGGGGAATGCTCCTGATGACTGAACAGTCTCCAGGGTCGCCTAGTATTTCCTATCGGCCTTCTACCATAAAATGGATGATGCTTAATGACGTTTCAATCAAAAATCGGCTAAAAGAGAGGCTAGAGTGTAGGCTACCTGCAGTCTCTTGTTTTATATTTTTCGGGTTACGATTTTCCAATCAATTATCGATTACTATCGATGTCAGTTTGAGCGGGCTTTTTAAATGAGTGTACCCACTGGGATTCGAACCCGCGCTCTCCTGCATCAGAGGCGGTAGCGATCTCCACAAGGCTATCAAGCCAACGTCGCATCTAGCGGGGAAAAACATCTATTAAAACCATTACTTCTCCATATCCGGTTGTATTGTGTGACCAGTCAGCCATCTTTAGCCTGGTGAAATGTCATCAAAATGCCATCGCGAAGACTTGTCAAGCATCCGTTTCCCAATTTTGAATCAAATCAATGACTTCAGTCTAGGCGAATCGACTTGTAGGTGAAACGACTTGCAGGCGAAAGGACCGGTTCCCGTTGTGAATCGACGATCGGAGTGTTGTCGATGTTATCGCTATCGTTGTGGAATGTTTCTGATCACTGAACAGTCTCCAGGGGCACGTTTCTTGAAAGTCCCGAAAAGTTTACGGGCCCGAAAAGCAACTTGTACAATTTCGATCCGCCTATTCTTAACGTCTAGTCCTTTAAGGTGACTTTGAGATAACTGAGAGCAAACTAATTGCAAAGTTTTGTGGCTTAAAACGTCTTTCGTTTCAAGATAAGGAGGGAATTATGGCTCCCGAAATACGCCCGAAAAGTATCGGGGCTTTTGAGAAACAGGCCCAGGGCCGCCTAGTAGTTCCTATCGGCCTTCTACCAAAAAATGAATGATGCTTAATGACCTTTCAATCGAAAATCGGCTAAAAGAGAGGCTAGAGTATAGGCTACCTGTAGCCTCTTGTTTTGTATAATTCTGTTTTACACATTATATTTCTTGTAATTATTTTTTAAATTTTTACACATCATAGTTTAATATTATATATAAATGACTAATAAAAATTGTAATAAATTCAGGATCAGATTCATAATAAGATTCTAGATGGATAGATAGATACTTTAATAGCGTGTACATGGTAGCCATTGGCTAAATGGATCATTATCAGCATCTGGGCCAACTCTCCTTTGAAAACATACTAAAATAAAATAACCAAAAGTACCCTATGTAACTCAGACTAACAAAATTGGTAAATTTACACAAAAAAGTTAAGAACGTAATTATATCAACACACCCTATTTTTACCACGAAGACACTCCAAATCAATTTTCTTTTACGTTTTCTTAACACTGACTTTTTTACTCAGACTTGCCGTGTCTCTAATTTCCTAAGATAAGGAATTGAACATTTTTGATCCACGAAAGGCAAAAGCCCTTTGGCCATTCGTAAGCCTGCACTTAGTTGAACGTGAGGTCATTCTTTTGCCTGGTGTCTCGTTGGTGAATTTCTGAACAGTGTTGAAATCGTTTACGAAGATAGTTTGAATTTAAGTAGCTCATGCATTTTTAGCCTTGCTACGGGCCTGAGTTGTAACAGAAAATTAGTATCCCAAATGCCCATATTTCAGGAGCTGCAAGTAACTGTAAAACAGATGTAGGAGCCCTATGTAAACTGTCAGACCTTCTTTGTTTCTTCCAAAGAGATTGAAATACGGAATTAAATAGCCTTAAGCTTTGTTTTTTATTTCTTTTCCCTAAGATCCTTGACAGATTTGGTTTTTTTTACAGCCAGTTATACCTAAAAGATCTGGAGAAGTGGCTGCCTTCAAATGGAGTCTACCATCTCCTCCAGTAGACGACCAGGTCATGTGTAGCCCAGAATTTGGAAAGTGGAAGAGGAAGTGGAAAGTGTTCTGTGTCCAAAAAGGAGGTCGCTTAAATTACGGGATAGAGTACTTCCAGGGGGTGGAACATATTCATGTAGCCCTAAGGTAAATAAAAGGGTTAAAAAATCGGGCGAGTGTGTGCACCGTATGGCTTGCCCTGATCCAATTCAGATTAGAGCTTCCAACTCCAAGTAACAATCTGGAAACACGCGGTAGGAACAAAATGCTAAAGGCGCCACACTTTTGACACATGCCTTAACATAGCGTAGAAATTAAGTCCAGACATACGCAAGCTTTGGGTAACAAACCCTTCCCAACAATGTTTCATTTGGTGCAAATCTCTCCAACGTTGCTTTCGCGAAAAGGAACCTGCTTTGAAATGCTTTAACTCATTCCCAGCACCGCGCGGACTCTATCGGTACAATTGTACCGATAGCGGACATGGGAATAAAAAATTTGCGTTACATCCGGTTGCCTTGAAACTCCAGAGAAAGGAAGTCTAGATAATTGGCCAATCAGAAGCCAAGTTTTAACGGGATCTGTCAATAGATGCCTACGTCACAGTCACTTCCGTTCACATCTTTTGAATGCACGCGCTCGGCCGCCAGTAGTTTCCCGTCGGCGAAAACTAAAATTCGCTTGGAAAAGGTTTTAAAGGTCTAATTTAGCCAGAAAAGGACACTGAAAGCATTTACAGGGATAAGCGAAGCCATCTTTATCCTTTCGAGGCCATATAAAAGCGAGGAAACGTCGAGAAAACGACTAAAAGGTCAGAGATAATTTTATGCGTGTTTGCATTTAAATCTCCACACGTGTTGTTCGCCGGCTATTTTCCTTCGTTTCGCTGGCTTTTTTTCCTTCTAAAACTTGTTGTTTGCTTATATTTCGATATATTTCGATGTAGAAAATCATTTTCTATCCTTTGGGACCGATATTTTGGCAATAAAAGAGTGTTTGGACTCGTTTGTGACGACAGATGTGAAAAGTTAATTTCGGTGCTTAGCAACGGAATGCAAAATATGCAATTGGATCCGTAGTATTGATTTACGCATCAGATTTCCAGCTTGCGTTACGGAAAAAATTCTCAAAAATTCGAGATTTGATCGATCTTTCTGAAATTTTCGACACGTAAAGGTCATATGCTAAGAAAACTTTTTCCGAATTGATGAAAAATTCCCGGTGACCAACTTGATAGGCCGAATTCACTTTTAAAACGATTTTTGCGAAATTTTTCGCGGATCTCAGTTGTTTACGTTCATTTTCTAGTGTATGATTTTTCTCTGCCGATATATTTTTTTTTTCCCTTGAAGCTTATTAAATAACCTTTAAAATGAGGTATAATTTGTCACATAACTGTGAATACTTGTAAAAATAAAAGCTTTTATTTGAGAGCGATTTTTTTTCGCGCGAGTCATTTTGACAAGAAAGAGTTAAACATGTATGAAAAGTCAAGGTCACTTAAACTATTGAACAGGCAATCAAATTAAGGTTCTAACTTGCTCTTTATTTATTTTTTGCAGTTTTCTTGTGTCACACCTTAATGTGCCATGTGGTAGCTCACATGTGCACCACTTCCCTCATGCCAGAATTGAAGAGGGTGAAATGGTACGAGGGATTCACAGGGAAACACCACAACCATCACTGTCAAAATGGAGCTGTTGGAACCAGTCGAACTAATAGATGTAGTTTAAGTCCAGTGACTGGATGGATATTCTAACTTATTATATAAACACCAATGAAATACCAGGTGAGCTTTCGTGCGAAAACAAGATATCTTCAAAAGAGAAAATAACATTGGTTATCTTCTCGCGTGAATGGATCATCATTGCTACGGTTACATAATGAATCGAGTGTTTTGCAATCATTCGGTATTTCATTAGTTTTTATGTAATAAACAAAACATTACATGGCCGCTTGGAGATACGAAATTTCTCATGTCATGTTTAAAAATATTCACTATTGAGCCCAGCGAACGAGTGAAATATTTTTCAACACTCGAAGAGAAATTTCGTATCTCCGTGCGGTCATGTAATATCCTCTATAAGTTTTTATTTGAAATATAATTTTTCACTGAAACCAAAGTTAAACTGAGTAGAGAATAAATTTGAGAAGTTATTAATGTGTGTGTGTTATGTGTGTACGAACATATATTTACCCCTTCAAATACCAAAAGAGTTATCCTTGTTGGGATTTTCGAAAGCTTATTTTTGAAAGAGAATTTGATTTAAGTGGTAACTTAAACAGGCGTTTTTAAATGTCTTCAAAGGGGGCGATTTTACGACTAATTACCAATAACAATTAGACAATTTATAAAGGAGTCTGGTATTTAAATATCGTAGAAGCGGAATGTTTAAGGAGTCTTAAAAGTGGCGATTTTACGGAGTCTAAAAAGTATTGATTTCAAGAAGTCTTAAAAGTGGCAATTTTAAGGAGTCTTGAAAGTGGCGATTTTAAGGCGTCTTAAAAGTGGCAATTTTAAGGAGTCTTAAAAATGGCGAATTTAAGGAGTCTTAAAAGTGGCAATTTTTAAGGAGTCTTAAAAGTGGCGATTTTGAGGATTCTTAAAAGTGGTGGAGTCTTAAAAGTGGCGAATTTAAGGAGTCGCGATTTTAAGGTGTCTTAAAAGTGGCAATTTTAAGGAGTCTTAAAGTGGCGATTTTAAGGAGTCTTAAAAGTGGCAATTTTAAGGAGTCTTGCAAGTGGCGATTTTAAGAAGTCTTAAAAGTGGCGAATTTAAGGAGTCGTGATTTTAAGGAGCCTTAATAGTGGCGATTTTAAGGAGTCTTAAAAGTGGCGATTTTAAAGAGTGTAAAAGTTGAATTTCAGGTTTAGTTTAGTAATTTCAAAAAGTCAGTGTTAAAAGAAAATTGATTTGGAGAGTGTTGGTAGCAAAACTAGGCTGACTTGATATAATTACGTTCTTAACTTTTTTGTGTAAATTTGCCAATTTTGTTAGTCTGAGTTACATAGGGTACTTTTGGTTATTTTATTTTAGTATGTTTTCAAAGGGGAGTTGGCCCAGATACTGATAATGATCTGGCTAAATTACGTACAATAACTATGTATACTAAAAGGAAAAAAAAGCTTTCAAAATGCTATGAAATACTAAAAATATCCTATAAGATATACCAATATACATTCTTCTGATTATTAATTAAATTGCACTGAAAGTTAATAAAGCTGTTCTTTGTGCGATTAGTTTTATAACTTAGTTTTATAAGATCAAACACTCGGCTTTGCCTAAGGTTGTACTTGGGGGTATGTCTTGGAGGAAGCAAGTGATATAGTTTATGCTCCTTGTCGTCTAAGATTTTTACTAAAAAGTGAACTGCATAAAATTCTATGTTTTAAAATTTTATTTTTTGATTCATTATAAAAAATTGCTAAATCAGATTCATAATTTATTTCTTTATATGGTGAATGTATTTTTACATAATCAAATTTGTTGTGTGTTGTTATCATTTTTATACAAATTGTTAATTTTATTAAATGGGTTTTTCCTCTTATTATTTTCATGAATTTTGTCTATTAATTCAAATTGACTTAATTCAAAGTATTCTTTTGGTTAATAAACCCACCCTCCTTTCGGTATTTTTGCTTATTTTGTAAATTTTACTCATTGTTTTTTTCCTATTTTTCATTTTTTAAAATTATGTTTCATGAAAATATTTAATAATTAAATTAATTGCTTCAAAAGAAATGACATTTTTTCTTTTTCATAAAAATAAAGTTCTTGATCAAAATCATTAGTTGCTTGATAAAAAATCATCTAAATTGCATTTTTCATTTAATTCTCCTTTTGTTTTAAATTTTTTTATTTGATATATTTGCCGTTTTTGCAAACACATTTTATTTTATATATTAAATTTACATTATAAGTTTCCTAATTTAGTCAAGAAACAATTTTTTTTTATTTTTTCCTTGTTAAGTTTTAAAAGCTTTAATGGATTTGTGAAACTGCAATTGATTTTTTATTTTTTTTTCCTCTGAATAAACAATAAATTTTTCCACTTTTTATCTCAACATAAACCATCCAAATGCTGTGGCACCAATAGTAACAAGAGCAAGATTTAAATGATGATTTGTTTCAAAAGCGTTTTCATCAGTATCTTCCTCTTTAACATTTGGTACAATTGGTTTATTTTTATTTAAATCGGTATCTAAGATCCTATTGATTGACGTACTATTGGGGGTGCAATTATTGGTTGAGGAATTAAAGGTTTTTGTTTTGATGTCTTTTTGTTTTCTATTGCGGCACCCTTTTTGACATGTGGTAATTTGACTTTACTTGTGCTTAAATTATGTTTGATCCCAACACTCTTAGTTTCTCCATTTATATCAGAATTTAATCCAAACTTCATATTAGGAGTTGCTCTTCTTTACTGATTGTTATAACCTACTGTGCTTTTGGTATTTATAATCATTCTTGAAGGCATCAACCATAGTGATAAAGCAAAATCAGTGATAAAGTGCAAAATTAGTGATAAAGCAAAATCAGTTCTAACTTTTGCTTCTTCAATAGCCAACTGAAACTTTTGAACAGATTTGGTTATGTCAGTCTCACTTATTGCACTTTCTATTAAAACCCCAAATTCCCTTCTGACTTCTATTGCTGATCCACTATTACCAATAATTGTAGACCTAACGTTAACTTGGCTCCCTAGTACACAATATACAAAAGCGTCTATTGATTGATTTAGTCTTCCTAAACCAGCTTGTGTTATTCCATTGGAAACGTTAGAAACGAAACATTCATATTGTTTTTCAGATTCAGTGTTTTCAATAAACTGAATGAAGTTACCATCTGAAGATTTACCACCTTCATCAGAAAATTTCCAATTACTTGGATAACCATAATTGGTACTCTGCGGTCCTATATAAGTTGCCCAATTGAAAATATTACCTAAACCATGGTTAGTACCTTTTTTAAATCTAAAATCACTGTTTGAACTTATATGAAATTCATTACATACCCTATTATATGATGGTATATCATATCTATTGTTAAAAGGATTAAAAGCAACTTGACCAGGAAGTGCTACAGGATTTTGAATACCACCTATTTCAAATAATACTCTTGTCATAGTAAAGTAAACATGAAAACGTAAAAAAGATCTTGTCATATTTGGTAATTGTAGGCCATCATGAAAAATTAGTCTTGAGCTTATTCCACAGCCAGTAGTAGAACACCAAAAAGCAAAATTAAATTGTTGAGGCCAAAATGACATATCAGGACCTTTAAGAAATGTTCTTCATTAATTGAATTATAATACCTTAATTTTGTATTTTTAAATATATTTCTGAATTTCATGTTGAACTTTTCAGTTGGTTTAACGTAAATATCTATATTAGCAAAAGTATCACCAATATTGTGGGGATACCCCACGCCCCATGATGAAGAAGGTGTATCATTCCAAAAATTTAAAGGTGGAATAGAAAGATTTGGGCTTGGATTTAAAGTCAATTCTAAAGGAAAACCTTCTTCAATATTAAGGTCATCAATCATTGATTTACTGAAATAAGATCTATCATGAAAATCACCATCTGGTCCAAATATATCTTTTGTACCCCCATGAGGTTCTAAATGTACTATATTGTTAAATAGACTATCATATCTAAACTTTGATAAATCTGCATTTGGGTATCTTTGCTTGAATCTATTCCATTAAATTGTACTTTTACTCATATTATTTACAAATATTATTTAATCTTTAATTTATTTAATAATTTGGGTTATATTGTGGTGGTCTATCAAATATATTTTCATTATCAAATGAAATAAAGCAATTTCATTGACATCCAAAGTTTCTTTTGAACCCAACAGTTTTTTCATGAAATCTTTCTTCATTTCTTCCCTTACTTGTTTCTTTATGTTCTCGTAAACTGCGTCTTCCATATTTGTTGCTTCCCCTTTTTTTGATTTGGGTGAATATTTATTTTCGATTGTGCTTTTTATATCACGATATTTTTCTACTTCTGATTTTACTAATATAAATTCTTCATGTGATATCTTATTGTCATCAGTTGATTTACTTACAATACCATTTATTGTATCTATTTTTGATCTGCAAGTTGAAACTATCTTTTCATACTTTTTTGATATTTGTTTTGCAAAAATTGCTGTGGTTGTTGATGCTATTCCTAATAATACTGCAAAACTACCAAGAGTTAATCCAGCAGGTAATCCGTTACCAGTAAAGCTTGTACCAATACTTGACCCCGTAAAAATAACTGAGAAAATACCAGCACTTGATGATGCCTTTATTAAAACACTTAATGCTCTTCTATACTTTTTATATATCCTTTCACGTAATTCCAGTTTAGATTTC
>BLFK01000871.1:2005174-2025174 GCA_014634185.1 Astreopora myriophthalma
AAATTGGAAAATTAACTGCGATGATCATTCTTCACTTTCATCTACAACCGCAGTTCACATATGAAATATTTCATATATACTACACATCAATACCATTTATTGTATCTATTTTTGATCTGCAAGTTGAAACTATCTTTTCATACTTTTTTGATATTTGTTTTGCAAAAATTGCTGTGGTTGTTGATGCTATTCCTAATAATACTGCAAAACTACCAAGAGTTAATCCAGCAGGTAATCCGTTACCAGTAAAGCTTGTACCAATACTTGACCCCGTAAAAATAACTGAGAAAATACCAGCACTTGATGATGCCTTTATTAAAACACTTAATGCTCTTCTATACTTTTTATATATCCTTTCACGTAATTCCAGTTTAGATTTCATATCAGACAAATATTTGGATACTTGATTTAATCTAAAATTTTCATTAGAACTTACTTCATCTGGTGCTCTTGGTTGATGATTGAAATCTGCTAGGGGAGGGTATAATTTGTTGAAAGAATTCAGTGAAGAAGAAGAAGAAATCAGTGAAGAACTTCGCAAGGCAATGTATACGTAATATATGGGGGACCCTGTTTTTGTGATTATAAAATTTATCATCGGCGTGCCAATGGCCCTCATGCTCTACAAAACCTTACGATTGTTACACTATTTGATTGACTGGCAGCCTGAGTTGCCACCCAACATATGGACACCAAACTCACACTCTACTACAGCCCTAGAGGATAGTAGTCTAGAAGTTGCCGGTTCCAGGCTAGTTTTGCAAAAACTGATCTGTTACCAAGCTAACTCCTATACTACTATTACCACCTGATCGAAAATATTTTATGGAAACTATATGTTTGAAACTTTTATAGAAACATGTTTGAAAACGTTTCTGGAAACTATATGTTTGAAAATATTTTATGAAAACTATACTATACTAAATTTTGATGGAACAATTTTATGACTCCAATATTTTAAGCAAACTATATGTTTCCAAAAAATGAAGTTGCTTAGATATTTGTGTTATCAAATGAAACAGCAAAGAATCACCATAGCGTCACATTCTCAGAAAAACAGGAAGCCCATGATGTCATACAACAGAGCCTCTCCCGAGCAAATGAACTAGCAAACTTTTTTAGTAAAAAAAATTTTTAAAGTAAAGGTTAACATTTAGTTTAACATGTCAGCTCTAATCTATGGTATATCCGCTTTTATGGTCCTATATAATAACAATTATTATAAAGGATCCTTTCAAAATAAGGCTAGTATCTTCTTCGCATAATGAATACTAATATTTTGGTAGAGTAAAAAATAACATTTCATAAAGCAAAGAAAGGTTAATTTATACTCGTTCTAAGACCACCACACCTGTGGCGTGACGTCACATCTTTTCAGATTTTGTAATGTCCTTATGCATAGCTTGTTACACCATTCTCATGAATATACCGTTTGTCATCGAAACAGGATCATGATGACACTAGTTGGTGATTGTTGCTTCGGATATTTTTCATTTGATGATGTATTTGTTTTGTATTAAACAGTACGTTTTTATAATCTTCATGTTTGATGTTCTTTTTTATGACATTCTTTTTTATTCCTTTGGCTGTTTTACTGCTTTGTCATTGTCTTTTATGTAACCATACATTTTGCATCTGAAGCCTATTAATTCGTTGATTGGGAGACCACGGGCTTCGTCTGTGAATTTGCCTATGACTTTCTTGTTTGCTTTATCAAAATACTGAGAGTTTTCTGGATAATCGCTATTGCCGAATTTATCTTTATCATTCCAGAAGTCTTGGTACACATTTTCAGCTTGGATCTCGTGTGTCAAGTCGTTGGTGTCCGAATAACAACTGAGCTTTATCACTATACGTGTGTTTGATATAGTTATATAGTTTGATATAGTTGTAATGAAAATCATACATCAGTTTCTTAGAAATGTTAAGAATACAGATTCCTACATATGCCGACCAGTTAAGGGTAAGTGTTTCTTTAATCTTATGCACAGCGACTAGAATTTCATTTCACAGATACAACATGATAGTTCGAAGTCACCTGCAAAATCGGACCCTTCAGGCAAGCTGAAGAAAGGGGTGCACGAAGAATCCGGTTTTGCAGGTGATGCCTTAACTCTCATGTTCTATGTGAGTGCGTCACCTCCGCCACTCTGCCGCCTTCGGCCGCTCCAACTGAACAAACAATTACCCCTGATAGAAAATATCTCAGGAATATATTGCCGCACCTCAGTTCAACCAAGACGACCTCGAAACTTTCTTTGGCGTGATCGATGAAGATGTCGGCGCAAACCTTCCACAGCCCCTTAATCCGAAATTTGTCGGAAGGCAAATCCGTCCACCTCCCTTCAAGGTCAGAGAGAACTTCCAAGGATATCTCAGCGTGTGGCGAATGGCTTTCCCTCAGAATGATTATTCCAATCTTGAGGTCACTGTGGCAAGGATAAGGAAAAGAGTCAATCGACTCTGAAAATTGAAGTTTGTCGTCATAGTATAAAGCCCGAATTTGAGTTTTTTTATTTTTTATTTTTTATTTATTTGCCCGAATTTGAGTTGAAGACGGTTCTCAGATGCACAGTTCGAGACCGTGAAAGGCAAAAAGAGGACTGTTATTTCAAACACCAAGGGAACGTTCTATTCAAGAACAGTGATGAAAAGGATATCCTCAGCAAGTACGAAGACTTCATTGACGACATCCAAGGAAGAATCGTGATGTGGGATCGAGCCGGCTCGGAGTGGGTTTTGGATGCGATTACACACCTTTACCTCAAAATCGCAGTTTACCAACCCCTGAGGGGTGGGAGCTACAGCCCAACACCCAAAAAAACTTGTCCTCAAACAGGCGGTGTTGCACATTCAGAATCGAGACAACGACTGCTTCAAGTGGGCTGTTCGCACGGTTTTGTTTCCTTATAACGGCAATAACAGGAACAGGCCTTCGAAGTGTCCAACGGATGATGGTTTGGACTACACCGGATTGCAGTTCGCCCTTCCTGTCAACAAGATCAAAGACTCTGAAAAGTTGAACAAGTTGTGATCAATCTCTTTGGGTGGGAAAAAATAATGTTATTGTCCACAGACTTAGCACCATGCCGCCGAAGGTGCAGATGATCAACCCTCTGCTTCTTCAAAAAGGTGAAAAATTCCACTACACTCACATCGAAAACCTCAGCAGACTCCTTTCCAGACTCAGACTCCTTTGCAGACTCCTGGTGAGTGCCATTACTGCTTGACGTGTCTGACAAGTTTTTCAAAGGTGGAATACCTCGAAGAGCGCAAGAAATGGTGCGAGGGAATCAACAAGAAGCCAATCGCAACAAGAATGCCAAAAGAAGGTGAAAACATTCCAGAAGACATTAACGAAGGCTTTGAGCTGGAAGAGAAGCACCTGCACCGGTCCTTTGGGAAAAAACTGTCCACTCGAAAAACGACAGAAATCTCGAGTGCCAAGTGCCAAGCGAAGGCGAACAATCCTCAGGCGAAAGGCTTTGATCCAAAAAGGCCAACAACGTGGATCCAGTATTTGGACGCCAGCAGCCTATGCGGCTGGGCAATGAGCCAGCCCTGGCCAGTCAACAGCTTTCATTGGAAGTGAAAGCTGCCGACGGAGGACAAGATTGTTGTGAAGAAGCAAGAGGCAAAAAAGGGTTGGATTCTGAAAGTGGACCTCGAGTATCCACGGGAGCTCCACGACCTCCACAATAACTACCCCTGGCCCCGGAAAAGAAAATCGTTGAGCCGGTGTGGCTGTCGCCCTACCAGCGCGAAATTCTTCAGAAGCTTCAACAGAATCCCACGTGGGACAAAAAAAAATGTTGGCCCTTCACAACAACGAAAACTGTGTCCTCCAATACCGGACTCTTCAGCTGTATCTCTGTATCCATCCTGGGGATGGAGTTGAAGAAAGTCCATCGAGCCCTGGAGTTCAACCAGAGGGCGTGGATGCGGGATTGCACTGAAATGAACACGGAATTCCAAAAGCAGGCGACGAATGACTTTGAAAAAGAGTTTTACGAGTTGATGAACAACTCGTTCTTCGGAAAGACGACAGAGAACCTTTCGAATAGAACCGATGTTCAGATTGTGAAAACCAGCGAGCCAAAAAAGTTGAGAAAAGTCATCGCGAGCCCGTTCTTCTAAAATTCGTGCTTGTTCAGTGAAGACCTTTCGGCAGTCCACATGCAAAAGGCGAGCATTTCGCTCAACAAGCCGATGGGAATTGGAACAAGCATCTTGGCGTCTCCAAGACCCTGATGCACGAATTTTTCTACAACAAGATGAAAAAGCAGTACGGAGACCGATGCAAGGTCCTGTACGCGGACACTGACAGTCTCCTGATGGAGATCCAGACGGAGAACATTTTCGAAGACATGGCAAGAGACTTGGACAGCTAGCACACGAGTGACTATCCGAAGGAGGACCCGCTCCCCAGTTTGAAAAACAAAAAGAACCTTGGAAACATGAAGGACGAGTGTGCAGGAGTTCCGATCGAGGAGGTCGTCTGCCTGAGGCCGAAGATGTACTCCCTTGTGTGGAAGGACGAACAAAACCTCAAGAATGGAGTGCGAGACTATGTTGTGGAAAAAAAATTACTACGCACGATATGATATGATACGATATTTTATTATTTAGGTACGGTAGAATCATCAGCTAAGATTACAAACAATACTAATGAAGTCTAATATGTAGTAAAATTTTAAAAAGGTTACGGTACAATTATACTTTACTTATTGTAAAGCTGCTTTCCATGAATGCCGTGCTCACTAAAATATGTCTTTAATGAGATTTTTGAAAAGCCCAAGAGACTCTCCTTGTCTTGCTTCGAGGGGTAAGCTGCTCCAGACGGTAGGACCACTATAGCTGAAGCTGTTTTTATAATAATTTGTCCGCAGAAACGGAACATTGAGTTTTCTTTCAGTCTCTAAGACTATAAACACATTCGCAGTTAGTAAATTTACAACACAGATATTCCAGTGCTAGCCCCTGAAGATACTTATAGACCATTGCGGCTAGCGCAATTTGTTGCTGGCAAGGGAGATTTTTCCAGCCCAAAATTACGAATAGCTCGCTATCATTTGCATCAAAATCAGAGAAAGTCAAAACTCGGGCTGCTCTTTTGCAGTTTTTGTAGTTTATCATGTAACGTGATACCACAGTTTCCCCAGACAACAATGCAGTAGTCAAAGTGTGGTTGAAGTTAGGCGTGATAAATAGAACGCAATGTCTGAGGGACAAGATGCCTTGCACGTTTGAGGGCTCCAATTCCAGACGCAAGTTTCTTTGTCAGTTTATTGAGGTGGCTACTCCAGTTATTATTATCAATATTATTATTATCAATAAGCACTTCCAGTGATTTAGCAGTAGAAACCTGAGGGATAGGAGCACTACTAATCTCAGGAACTGGGGGATTTGTAAGAGTATACAACCTCTGCCTTGATCCAATCAGCATAAATTCGGTTTTTGTCATGTTTAGGGTAAGTTTGTTAGCTATCAACCAGCTTTTAACATTTTCTAGATCACGGTTAAGACGATTCTATGTCGCCTGTATTGTCACCCGCATATGTTAGGTGGGTGTCATCTGCGTACATCCATGGCTCACAATTCACTAAACAATTTGGCAGATAATTGATATACAACAAAAACAATAAAGGACCCAAAATAGTCCCTTGAGGAACGCCGCAACTTAGTGAAAGAGTTTTAGAAAGTGACCATTAGTGGAACACTTTTGACTGTGGTTGTCCAAATATGACTTAAACTGGTTGTAAGAAATGCCCTGTATGCCGTAATTATTTAATTTAGATAAAAGGATCTCGAGATTGACTGTATCGAAAGCTACTTTAAGTCCAGGAGAACAACAGCGTTTATTTTTCCTCGATCGATGTTGTAAGCCCAAGTATCAATGTTGTAAGGCCGAGTCTTTCAAGGAAGTTCTCGGCCTTTGAGACAAGATGGAACACAAGATGAAATGTTCCACAGCTTCGCGCATAAGGTTCACGGAGTCATGGTGCAGAAGATTTCACTTTCGGCGAAGAAGAGATGGATCCCGGACGATTGAATCCAAATGAAGACCTATTGTCACTTTTGTTGGCGGGGGGAAGTTGAGTGTTGGGCGGAACGAGGAGGAGTGCTTCTCGAACAAAGCCCCGCTTCACCCCATCGAGGTAGTAGAGCACGGCTGTTCAGGTTTAGTGAAGAGGCGCTCGATTTCAAAACTTTCAAAGACCAAACAGGATCCGTGGCACGTTTCCCGCCACCTTCAAGCTCACCTGGTTGGAAGATATACCTCACTCTGACCAAGTCGGGCAACTCTTTTTCATTCTCGCCAAGGGGCAATTTGTAATTTTTTGGCTTCAGTGAAACACCTTCCTCCTTGATAGCGACCGAGGGTTTTTCCCCTGTCATGGCTTTGGCTTCATTGTTCATCACAGCCACCACATCAGGGAGTAGTTTCACCCAAGCCTTCAATCGAACATCGGGCATCCGCATCTCTTCAGCATACTGAAATCCAAAGAGTCGCACAGCGAAAGCTTTGTTGAACCTTTCGAAAATCGCCTGATCGCGATGGAAGTCAGGGTTGCCGAGGTGGATGAAGGTTTTGTGCTCGCTCATTGCCTTGCAGACTTGGCCATCTTTTCAGGAGTCGACTTGGAACATAAGATGCCATTTCAAAGGCCCACGTCGGTAGACTCTGGAAAACACTTTCGCAACTTCGCCAGAGTTCTTTGAGGTAAAGGCCTCGGCTGCTTTGAATCACGAGGCTACGTTGACAACAGTCAGCGCGTATTTGTAGACCTTGCATCCCCGTGGCAGCTGTCATGAGGCAAAGAAAAAAACAGGTCGGCTTGGTGAACAGAGTTCGGCGTGAAGTCAAACCGAGGCTGAGGGCTGTACTTTGGCGTGGGGAGGTAGACTTGCTAAGTCGCCTGGCAAATCAGCCACTTCTTCGCCTCGTTTTCCGAAACCTTGGCAGCGCTGGCGAGTTTTTTTCACAGCGGCGAGTCCTTTTCAGAATCCCTTTGGGCTATATTAGGCTTTTGGTTTTGATGGTGAACATTGGTGGAGGCTCAGACTGAAAGTCGATGACAAAGGGAAGCAGCTTGGAAAGCTTGTAGATCACGATGGTTGTCGGAACACCAACGAAGAATTTGAAAAAGACGAGTGCAGGGTCCATCATTATATTTTGGAAAATAGAAATTCAATTACAACGGCTTCAGTCTTTGTTTGAATGTTCGTCTTCATTGCTTTCAATGTCTTCATTGTCTTCGTCTTCGTCTTCAATCATTTCAATGTGTTCATCGGGCTCATAGTCTTCATCACTCTCGCCATCTTCTTGGCAATCTGAACCAAGTTGGAAAAGATGCTCTTGGAGACAATGAAGTCGATGTGCATCAGACGAGTTGCATCTGAGGATTCCAATTTTTACCTTATATTTCAAAAAAATAATAATAAATGCAACAACACTGACAGCCACCACGCCGGTCCCGAGGAAGACGAGTTCACCACTTTTTTGTGCCTGGCTGGGGTTGTAACAGTCAGAGAACACGGGCGCCTTGGTCATCAGAGGCACCTCTTTGTGGGCCTGGTCGTAAAGTTTCAATGTGACGTCGGTGTTGGCGAAGTCTTGCCGGGCGTGGGCTTTCACCCGATCATTGGTTGAAATCCAGTCGAGCAGGGATGCTGTTGTTTTTCGTATTTAGCCTGGTCGGCATTGTATTTTTCAAGGGGAAGGTAGCTGCCTCCGATGAAGGTGGCCATGTTGAGGACGGCACCTCCGATCATGATTGCGATGGAAGCCATTGTACCAAGGCCAATTTTCTTCAACGTGTTGAAAACACAGAGAAACTGAAAAGCCAAAGCGATGGCCATATTCAAGGCTCAAACGTTGTTGGGGAGGATCTTTTGGTCCTCAAGGTATTGTTTCAGAGCCATGAATCCAGCCATCGCGGCGGTGAACTTAGCGTAGCTGATTGCACTCGAGCTGGAGTCGGAGGTGAAGTTCTCCTTGACGACTTTTTTGGCAATCCGGCCAATAAGGGAAACGATTCCAGTGAGAGTCATGGCTTCGAGAAGAGTCTTCACAAGTTTGTTGTCGGCCATATACTTGGAAAACTTGTCAATCCATGTGCCAAATAGTTGAAAATTTTGGAGCTGGAATCTTGCTGGGCTGAGGCTAAGGCTGAGCCCGATTTGGTGAAATAGCCTTCATGAGCGCCTCTCGCTGGTAATACAGTGAGGCTCTGGCAATGAAAACTCGGCCGAGTATCAGAAGGGTTATCAGATTGTTGTGCCCCCTTTGTTGTCGTTGTTGAATTGTCAGTTTCAGTGGAGGCCAGTGTCGAATCCTGTGGTGGTTGTTGTTGAGCAGCAATTGCATTGGCTTTCTGGGCAGCGGCAGCTTTTTTGCCAGCTTCAACACGCGTTGGATTCTTCTTCGGACAGGCGGTTTTCTCAGGGGTCTGCGATTGGCTTTCAGTTTGGTCCATTATAATATTTTAAATATTCTTTTAACAATGGTGAGCAATGGTGAGCATATTTGAAAAATATTAGTCAAAGTCCGTTACTTCGCCTTCTGCCATGGCGACGTCTCCATCTGGAGTTGTAATTGCAGGCGGAGGCGAAGGCGAGTTGTATCTTATCAGGTCGACGTGCTTGGCAGCATGAAGTGCTGCACTTGCCATGGCTGGCCAGTTTCCCATGCATGGTGCAACACTGCCGGCCAAAAGTTCGAGTTCCCTGCAAATAATGTCGTTCTGAATGTCTTTCTGGAGTTCTTCGGGGCTATTGAGCGGGATCGTGAGTCCCAAGACTTTCACCACGAGGTGCAGGCCACTTTGAATCAAACACTCGGCAGACTTGGCGCCCACGTGGCTTTCGTATTTCTTTCTTTTTTTTTTAACAACTTTTATTTGAGTTACACGACACAACATTTACAATGCAAAACACTACTTACAACTATTACAATACTTACTATACTTACAATACTAACAGTACTTACGATAACTACACTACTTACCAAACAAACAGTATTAATTTACACATACAAAACAATGCAAAGTAGAAAGAAAGAAATAATATACAAAACAAAAGTTGCAAGAACTTACAATCTGCTATAATATTACGCAGCATACATTACAAACAAAACTGCAAAGGTTACTGAATACTACCAAAACTGAGATGCAGGGCATTTACAGAAAACGATCCTATATACAATCAACAATAATGTGCGTAAAGTTCTGCCATTTAGCAAAGAAAAGTTTTGTTGGCCCGAGGTGACTTCTATGTATTTTTCTAGTTCTATCTTATCCTGCACTAATCATTTGAAGTCAGTAAGAGATGATTTCTCGTTATTTAGCGCATTAACTGTTATGCTTGGGTGTTCAACTAACACATTCAAGATGGCTGTACAACTACAACTCTACTTTTATTACTGAAAACGAGGCCATATATATGACCGTGCGAACATGTGCTCTTAATAGAGCCTGGGACTAACTTATTTCACAACATTAACGTAGAGAAAATACTTTCCGAGTATTATGAGACGATTGAGAGCTAAACATGCTGGATTCAATTGGCGAATAATTCCATATATAACGTCTCGGGGGTAAAGAACTAACTGAAGATTGCGTAATTGCAAAATCCAATTTTGAAATTCAGACCAAAAGATTGACGCTTGCACACATTCAACAAACAGGTGTGTAACTGTTTGGTGTATTGCGGGGCAGAACGGACAGTGCAGAGACGAAACGTTTTTCAGTTTATACAATAATGAGTTAGTAAATAAGATGTGATGAATGATTTTGTGTTGGAACATAATTAATTTTGTTTATATTCTAATTCGCTACCCCGCTCAAACGAATATAAAACATTTACCATGTAACAAGCAACCTCAATTGGGGTGTGTCAACACGAGCCGTGTGCGAACTAAAAGAACGGGAAATACGGAAAATTAAATACCCAGTGATAACGAAACCGACAACAATGAATGAACACTATCCTTAATGTAACCGTCTTTTGCCTTGTCTGATTTCCAACGGCCGTGTCTTTTAAACAATCTGTCAGGCACTCGAGCATTAGCAGCAGCGGAGGCACCTCCGGCCCTAAGGCTATGGAGACCGTAGTCTTGCTTGGGAAGACCGATGGAATCGAAAGCGCTAAGCACTATCTCCCGCGCTCTAGAATAAGACAAAGGAACAGACCCGCGCAATTTATAGGTTCCGGTACTGCGAAGAAAAACAACAGGGCGAAAAATGAACTCTTCGCTGTCTGCTGAAAAAGAAGCGGCCACAAAATATCGTTGAACTAATAAATAAGGACATGTATGCTTGAAAGTTTTAGCGATAACAACCCAAGCCCCATCCCTGTAAACGTCAGTCTTACTTCGATGAACAAAGACTCTCATAAAAGAATCTTCAAACTGAAAGTCACACCTGCGTAACTGAACCAACTCGTTAAAGCGAAAAAACCCTGCATAACCCAAAAGGCACAAAGTAAGCACTCGTAAATCAGACAAACTAGCTGAAGACGATCCATACTTAGAAAATAACAGCTGAATAGCCTCGGGGGTCACCGGCTCTTTCTTTTTAACAGGGATACTGAGAAGCCTCTTAGCAGATTCTATTAAAGGTAAAACTAACGAGGAATTACAGGGGTCGGGTAGACCTGCCAAATCATGCACCCACTTGAGCCCATAATGGACTTCGTCAATAGTACTGCAAGAAGCAGATTCTTGAATCAAGCTAAGAAAGAACAATGAAACGTGCACACTAGAAGCGGGAAATATAACAATTTCTTTAAATTGAGAAGCCCATTTTCTCCACGTATTGAATCCCTTTTCATACTTCCTCGCGGTACTATCAGCTTTGGATTTAAGAAGAACTGCGGGGAGATCTTGAACCAGTGCCCGGAGTCGGCCGTCTTCAACCTGTTGAAAATTAGGCTGCAAGGCATCTTTGAGAACTTCTACGAGGATAAGAACAAAAATATATGGCAAAAATTCCTCAATACACGCACTGGGAGTCAATACAGCAATAAAAAATGGACACTTGGTAATGCCTCTGACCAGATGGAAAACTATTTAAGGCCGAATAGGCCAACTCAAAAACCACGGTAAACAAGCCACTCGGCGAGCTAATTTCATGCGAAACGAGGACAAATGAACCGACGAGCGGAATTAAAAAACACACGGGCCAGCATAAAGCCACTCGGCTTGAGAAAACTAAGGCCCCTTAGCGCCAATTCTGACTGCCAACACCGCGCTGTTAAACCTGTCTGAACCAATGAGTGAATCTTTGTAACACCCGAGGGCAAAAATCCCTGAGGGGTCAGGAAAATGAATGTACTCAAGGACGTACGGTTGAAATTGAATTGCATTTGCAAACAAGAAAGGCCAAAACACATTAGACGGCCAATAAGGGACGACTAAAGTACCAACCGCACCGCATACAAGGAGATGCTGAACCACCCTAGTAATGCAGTGGACGGGAGGGACTAGCCAATTATTCTCTCCATTCCAGGAGATTGAAAATGCGTCAACAGCTTCAGTGCCGGGTACGCGAAACCTAGAATTGAATCTGGGAAGATGGGCGTTGGCCGCATTCGCGAACCTGTCGACTGTATGTGGGCCCCAAAGGCGATCCAGGTGTGTAAAGAACTCGGGGGTTGTATACCAGTCATCGAAGTCTACAATGTGGCTAATCGCATCAGCACAAGCATTTAGTTCCCTGGGAACCCACTGGGGAATAAGTGTGATATTGTAAGTTCGACAAAAATAGAAAATATCAAGCGCAATAGAGTGCAATTCTGCACTAGGACTCCCTATCTCCACAACACGAACGGCCCCTTGGCTGTCAGAATGCCACTTTACACACTTACCCCGAACCGAGGCTTTGAACGCACTTAAGGCAAATTGTATAGCCTTAAGTTCTCTCCAGGTAGAGCTCTTAACTGCTTCGGAAGCAGTCCACATACGATGGGACACCTCATTAGTGCCCACAACAAAAGCCCCGCAGGCGACGTTGCTAGCGTCCGAATAGCTAAACAAAAGGGGAGCATTATAAGGCAAAATAGCTCTCGTATTAAGACTAACGATATTGTTTTTCCAGAAAAATATTTCAGAGAGGCAATCATTATGAAGCCCGATATTAAAACGGGAATCCCAACTACGGCGGGATTCTATGACCTTGTAAAGAAAACGGGTTTTGAGGCGAGTCAGATTGCCCAAAACTGGCGACATGGACATAACATGACCTGCGATAACGGCACAATCCCGAGCCGTAACATAAGGTGCGGATAAAAGAAATTTGTCAATCAGAGCGACAAATTTGCAAATACGTATATCGGTAATAGAAATGGTACCGATAACTAAGTCCCAGTTTAAACCCAACCAAACAAGCGTCTGAGTGGGGTTCCATAGTGATTTGGCGGAATTGGCAACAAACCCCGCACTGCTTAAGGATGATTGCACAAACAATGAATTTTCCTTGGCCATAGGCAGTGAGTCCCCTTTTCCGCACCCATCGTCGAGGAACACAACAATTTTAATCCCGTTAGACCTCCAAAACTTAACGAGTGGTCTGAGACACTTGGTAAAGACATATGGGGCTGAGCTTAGACCGAACGGAAGTGATGCAAAACAAAAATACCGAACGGTACCAGAAAAAACCCAGGAGAAACCTAGAAAAGTTTGGTGATCCGGAAAAATATCGATATGGTGATATCCAGACTTGAGATCGAAACTGAAAAGGTAGTCGCCCTTATTAACATATGATAATAAAACTCTCCAATCTTCACACCTAAACTTCTGTTTCCAAACGAAATGATTGACATGACGCAAGTCCAGAATAAGCCTCTTCTTGCCTGAAGACTGTATCGAGACAGAGAGCGGATTAACGACGTGTGGAATAAAGGGTAACTCAACGACGGCGTGAGTGTGGACTAATTCAGCGATAGCCGACTCCACGAAAGACGCATTATTAAGAGCTGACTGATTGTTAGAAAAACGCGCCTGACAAGGTGTGCTAATGAATGGAATCCGATAACCGAATTTAATAGTATCGATAACAAAACTATTGGCACCAATAGTGTGCCAATAACTTAAACAGGACCTAAGTCTACCCTTAAGTACTGGCAATGCGGAATTCTGTTCAAATTCAAATAGATTGCGATCGTAATCGAAATCGACTAAAGAAATAGAGTCCCTTTCCCTGAAATACTCCAAATACGAAGGATACATGTCTAATAAATTGACTAAAGCTAATATCTAACCTTGGAGAACAAGTTTTTAATCCTGTGGTCCTATTTACCTCCAATGCCCGAAAGACCAGAAGAACTAGGAAAGGACTGCCCCGAGCTTGAAGATCTGGCTTGAGGATTAACTTGACACTGAGATCTCCAATGACCTTGCTGGCCGCAGGCGAAACAAATATCACTTGGTCTTGGTTTTCTGAAAACGCCAAAAGTACGAGAAATAGGTCTGGAGGATGATGAATGTTGGTCAGCAAACGCGGTGGTTGCGGTAGAAGATTGGGGCTGTGAATAACCTTGCTTTGATGGCTTCGCTTTCTGTTGGCGTTGGTTGCGTTTACGGAGGGCCCTCTGCTCGGCACGGCGGATACGCTTTTCGTCCTCTGACCCGCTAGCCAGCTCGTCTGATAAATACTCGTTCACCAAATCCCAACCGGCGGCGGACTTGTCTGCCAGTCTGATAAGTTTGTTGCGCTTCTTGATGTCAGAGTCTAGTTCTTCCAGTTGAGTTTTAACAAGGTCTAATTTTCTCTTCCCGAGAGCAACTGACGCCGACTTCACCTTTTCTGCAAGGTCGGAGTTGAATTGAAACTGTTTCTTATTACCTTCGAATCTAAACGTGATCTTGGATTCTTCTTTAAGCTTTTTGGCCACAGAATCGGTATTACTGCACGACTCGTCTTGAATATCGCGCTTCAAGGCGCCCAACTTCTTGTCGAAATAATCCTTAAATAGAGAGAACGCGGACGCTATATCACTGGATTCTGAAGACTGGAATGGTACTGAAGCTTCGAGAGATTGAGACAAAGGTTGTTTAGGAAGCGAAGACAGCAAAACTTCGCTGCTAGGAAAATCTGTGTTCGCTGGAGTAACGTCTTCAACGTCGGACATAATTTTGAGGGCGTAGGGACGGTCGTAAGACGCGAATGAATATAAATGAGAACAACTCAAATATATATAGCCTACCGCTAATGAAGCAACAGAACAGCATACCATGTAACACCCCAAAGAAAAGGTTACGTAACCCATGATAAATACATTTCTTTTGTAGCTTTAAAACTTAGAAAAATCGTCACGCTGAAAGTTATAATATTCAAACCTTTTTTTGGCAGTGGGATGTGGTAATGCCAGGTGAGAAGTTCTGATATAAGGTCTTACAGGAGAGGGGTTTACTTAAAATAAATGAGGTTAATGCAGGTGTTGGACTGCTTTCATTTTTGAACAAACGTTTTTTCCATTCACTCGGTGTGGTGTTGTCTGTTAAGGGACTGGGGAGGAGGGAGGACCCGGTGGTATAGTGAACATAACATGGCGTAGTCGCAAGGATAAATACCGTGTCCATTTCTTGTTTTTTTCCTTGCCGTGCTGCTTAATAGGCACAAATCTCAGCAGTCTCGCACTTTAGCAGCGACCATCCTTGTTCATCTTGGGAATTACTCACGGAATTTACTCTGTGGACACTGGTTCGAACTCATCGAAGCGGCCCTTTTGGCGGCCATTTGATACGCTCGCTACCGATCTTATCTTTACTGCTCGCTATCGAGACAAAACTGAAGCCTTACTTTCTCAGGTCGAGGGCAGCCTTGACACAGTTTACTCCCGTTATACAGGATATGCCGCTCAAGCCAAGTGCTGAACCTCCCGATGAGGCCGGTGCTAGTTCAACAACAACAAACAGTCCAAGTCTTCAGTTTATTTCTTCTGAAATTGCACAAGTCCCACACGTGGACGTCGCTTCTTCTACTCCCGACGGATTTCAAATTTGGAAACAGCGATGGAGCTCTGCAATAACTATCACAGGTTTCTCTGCACTCTCACAAGAAACCCAACTAGCTCTATTTACAAATGTCCTTAGTGATGATACTGTAAAAAAAAATGAACTTGTTGGCCCTCCCTGATGTCAACGCTATCATTGAAGCTTTCCAGACCCAGGTATGTGGGAGCACAAGTGTCTTTGTTCACAAATATGAGTTTCATAATAGAATCCAAGGGTCAAATGAATCTTTTCAAGAATTTTACACCGATTTGCAGTCCCTCTTGAATAAATGCCAGTATGAGGATTGTTGCAAGACTGCAACCAAGATGTCTTGTAAGGAACGCGTACTTCTTGCCAGATTAGTAGCTGGTATAAGGTCTAATGATCTCCGAAAAAGTCTTTTGTGTATGCAAGACCTAACCCTTGAAAAAGCTGTACAACATGTTCAAGTTGATGAGGCTATCTCAATTCAGGCTGCTCAGTTTTCTACTCAAGTAAACAAAGCAGGTGCATCCACTTACAAACAGGGAAAGGGAACTAAAATCTCTTACAAACAGAGCCCACCTCACAGTGAAACTCGGGACGAAACTCCTAGAAGATGCAAATTTTGCATGAAATTTCATACCTTCAAAAAGGAATTGTGCCCCGCTAAAGATTCCATTTGCAAAGTGTGTCACAACAGAGGCCATTAGGCTAACTCCCTCATGTGCCCTAGCACCTCTAAGCCTAGTGCAGGGCGATCTAGAGAAGACAGCAAACCAGATTCTCGTCCGAGTCAAGCCAAATCATCTAGTAATCCCTCCCTCAAGCTGATTTCGGCCCTTGGAGAATCTCAGATAAGTGCAACTGTGTCTGTGAAGTCCATCAACGTTTCTCCTATTCCCAGTGTAGGAAGTCACTGCCACGTTGATTTTCTCATTGGAAATAACAACTGGATCCAGAGTTGCATGCTAACGTAAACTGTGTTGGTTATGATTGGATTACTCACTTTGAAACTCCTGAATGGAACTATAATCTTGAGTGTGGCCCTGTTAAAACTGCGGGTGGCTATAAGCTTGAAGTTGAAGCACGTGTCCTTCTGAAGATTTCCTGGCCCCCACAGCACCCAGTTCTCTCAGCTAACCAGTGGTTCTACATCGTCCATGGTGAAGATGGGGTTGCACTTGGCACCCCGAGCCGAGCTCTTGGAGCCATAGACGAGGAGTGGCCCTTGTCTACACTGAAGGAAAGAGTACAGTTTTCTTCTTCAACTGTCAAGACAGCTCATGCTGACACTGTTCATGCTCCAGCTGAATGTTCTCTGCCTGACTGTTCTGTCTCGGAAGTCCACACCCAAGAGCATCCACTTTCCGAAGACGAGCTATTGTCTAATTTGAATTGGATCCACCACTCAGAAACTAAAATGTCTTCCCAGGTCCATGTTCTTCAAGCCTCCTCAGAGCAACCAGTTGTCCCCAACGATGATGAGACTTCTGTTTCTTCTCTCTTTCAAGAATACAAAGACGTCTTTGATGAGACTGTTCTACGTGCAATGTCAGGTGAACCCTTTAAGATCAACCTTAAACCTGATGCCACACCCTGTGCTCAACTAAAAGCACGGAAAATTCCTATCCCTTATCTGGATTAGCTAAAGAAGCAGCTTAATGAGATGGAACAACTTGGAGTAATCTCAGCGTATGAAGAGCCTTGGTGTCACCCGATCGTAATCACCCCAAAGAAGGACATCGACGAACTCAGAATTTGCATTGACTTTACTCGTTTAAACCGTTTTATCCAACGTGAATATCATCTGAGTAATTCTCCTTTTGAGGCCGTTACAAGTATCCCGCAAGAAGAACTTGCATTCTTCTGAAAATTTGATGCTCGCCATGGTTACTGGCAAGTCCCACTTTCTCCTGATTCTCGACCTCTAACCTGCTTCATTACGCCCTTTGGTCGCTATGTGTGCAATAGGGCTGCCTTTGGCATCAACAGCATCTCTGAATGGTACAACCGTCGTATGGACAAGGTCGTTGCTGGCCTAGAAGGCGTTCGTAAGATTGTTGACGATATTTTGATCTATGCCCCTACTCTCTCTATTCTGAAGAAGCGTAGCCGTGCCTTCCTCGATCAGTGCCGTCAGCATGGTGTCACACTCAAGCAAGCAAAGTTACAGCTTGCTGTCACTGAAGTAGATTTCGGTGGCTTTCGCCTGCCGACAACGGGAATCCAAACCAGTCCTGACCTCCTTAAGTCAATTAGGGATTTTCCTCGGCCAAGGAACCTCACAGATCTTCGCTCATGGTTTGGTCTGGTCAACCAGCTTGGTAATTTCTCCAAAGAACTTACTGACATTATGGTCCCCTTTCGCCCTCTTCTCACACAGGATGCAGTCTTCCAGTGGCTCCCTGAACACGACCATGCCTTCGTTGAAGCAAAATCTCGCCTGAGTACCACGCCTGTTCTAACATATTTCTGGGTTGATCGACAAACTGGTCTTGCCACTGATGCGTCTCGTCTTAAGGGACTGGGTTTTGTTCTCCTTCAGTTGGTAGATGATGTGTGGAGACCTGTACAAGCCGGTTCACGTTTCTTGACTCCCACAGAAAGCCGTTATGCCATGATAGAGCTTGAGGCTCTCGCTGCTTGCTGGGCTATGAAGAAGTGCAGCATTTACCTTCAGGGCTTACACCACTTCACCCTGCTCACTAACCATCAACCTCTCATCCCAATCTTGAATTATATGGGAATCGCAGACGTTGAGAATCCCAGACTCCAGCGACTTTTGATGAAAATGCTGCCTTACTCTTTCACAGCGCAATGGGTAAAAGGAAAAGATCATTTGGCGGCAGACGTCCTTTCGCGGTTTCCTGTAGACCAGCCCTCACTTGATGATGAATTGTGTGAAGCTCATGCTGAAGCAGCTGTGCACGCCCACTTTGCTGATAAGTCGACTGAAGACCTGCAACTACATGAAGTTTCCAACGCCCAACACACCGACCCTCAGCTTTCTCGAGTCGCAGACTATGTCCGCTGTGGATGGCCCGACTCACTGGCAGAAGTAATCGACCTTAGTAAACCCTTCTGGCCCACTCGCCATCAACTTTACCTCGCTAATCCACTGCCTGGTCATTCTCTTCTCTTGATGAATGGCCGCACTGTCATCCCACCGTCCCTTCAGAAGAAGATCCTCTTGACCCTACATGAACGGCATCAAGGCATTGACAAAACTCGCCGCCGTGCCCGTGATTCAATCTTTTGGCCTGGTATTGATCGGGAAATCGAGGACATGATCAAGCGCTGTCACCAGTGTTTGTCACTTCCTCCAGCAAATTGCAAGGAGCCACTCCGACAGCCACCAGTGCCAACAAGACCTTGGGATAAGCTTGGTCTTGACCTTTGTACTCTTAATGGAAAAGAGTACCTCATCATCACCGACTATTTCTCATTCTTCACTGAAGTTCGTGATTTAAGGAAAAACACTAAGGCCCCAATCGTTATCAAAGAACTAAAGGGAGTGTTTTCTCGATTCGGTAGTCCTGTAGAAGTTGTCTCGGATGGTGGCCCCCAGTTCAGTTCTAAGGCCTTCCAAGACTTTGCCAAAGAATGGGGTTTCCAACACACCGTCTCGTCCCCTACACATGCCCTGTCAAATGGGAAGGCTGAGGCAGCCGTAAAGAATGTGAAAAAGCTGCTCAAGAAATATGGAGCCATCAATGACGAGTTCTAGAAAGGAATGCTGGCAACCCGTAATACACCACTTTCCAGCGGAAAGAGCCCTGCTCAGTTGTTACTTGGGCGATCCTTGCGTGATTCTCTTCCACGTTTACCAAACCCTAAGGAAGAATTTTTCACTCCCGACACAAGGCGAAGAATCTTACATCACAAGAGTAAAGAAAAACGCAACTATGATCAACAGAGCAGAGTTCTTTCTCCATTACACCCAGGATCTCGCGTGGCCGTCCGATCTCGCACCGACACTAACTGGCCCCTCCTCGGGACTATTCTTGAACTCCTTCCCCACCGTACCTTCTTGGTCCAAACTGACCAAGGTTCAGTTCTCATCCGGAATAGAAGATACTTGAAGCCTGCACACTGACAGTGTTGTTCTTTAACTTACCCCCTTTGCTCAAATTAAACTGCTTTATCTCCTGTAGGGGAGGAGAGAAGATGTTGTATGGCCAACTCTGTGTTGGGAAGGGAGATGTGGTGTTGTCTGTTAAGGGACTGGGGAGGGGGGAGGAGAGAGGAGGGAGGAGGGATGACCCGGTGGTATAGTGAATATAACACTCGGTATGGCCGATACAAAGCTGTGATAGTTTAAAAAATGACACCTTTTTATATGAAATTTGTTGGCAATCACTTCAAACGAAAAAAAACACAGTTTTCCGGAAGGTCGAAGAGATCTTTGATCTGCTTGATGCCGTTTTGGCGCCATTTGGAGTAAAAAACGGATTTTCCATTAACCTCTATAAATCTATTCTTCCAAATGATTTCCTGAAGCACAGCTTCTTTGTTTTCAGGAGTGCTTAGCTTAATTTCTTGCCAATAACAAATGACTTGTTTATAGAACGACGGAATGTGTTTGTTAAGATTAAGAAGTTTCGTGTCGTAATTACAATTCAACAGCTCTGTTCCACCTACATTGGCTAAGAAATAGGTTGGAATTTACTTCCAAGGAGCGTTAATTTCGGAACAAAGACGTTTGACCCAAGTAAGTTTCATCGCTTTATCGAAAAATGAGAAATCTTTCATGCCTAAACCACCTTCTTTTTAATTTTTAACCAAAGTTGTGATACGAATCTTCGCTGGTTTATGGTTCCAAATAAAATCAAAAATTAAAAATGCTCCGGAGTTTCCAAGACACTACAGACAAATATAAGCTTGGACAGAGCTAAGGTTTTGACAATATTAATTCTACCTTGTAATGAACTGTCTCTTTGAGACCACATATTAAGGGTCTTTTTTAATGTTTCCAATTTTTCTGAGAAATTTTTCTTAAGAACGGTTTCGTGGTTGTAAGAGA
>BLFK01000871.1:2030174-2057674 GCA_014634185.1 Astreopora myriophthalma
ACTTCCTTCTCGGGTGCGTTTGGTTGCGGGTCTTGCACCTCCTTCGTTTCGCTCTTTAGTTTGTTTTGGCATTTGAGTATCCTCAGTTCTTTACGAGTGACTTACTGAAATAACCATGCTTTAAAGCCTTAGAAAGTTGTTTTAGTGCGGAGCTGTTTTCGATGCTACTGCCATCGTCAGCGACTCGACCCAGTCTTTCGCTTTCGTATTTCTTGTAGAGGCGTTGGACATCCTTTTCGGAAAGTTTTTTGACCTGGTCGTGGCTCAGATTGGCGCTGACGGCCTCCTTTGCCTTTCCCGAGGCCACGAGCAGGGCAGGCTGCTCGCGATGCGTTGGAGTGTCATTCGAGGCCAAAAGGCGCGGCCTCCAGCGTGATTATCAGATTGTAAGGAATTAGTTTTCCGACTGGCCGTGTTCGAAGCGAATCCCAAAGGTGGAACGCTGGTCGAAGACCAAGCACGAAAAGGGTGTGGACTTGAGCATCGCAATGTGGGCTTTGAAGCCGTCATGCGAAAGCTCGCTGGCGTATTGTTGGAAAATCGCCTTTGTCGTTTTGGCCTTTGTCGTTTTGGCCGGGTGTAGAACAGCTCAATCGAGGCCACATTGTCTCGGAAGGGCTTCGCAATGCTGGTTGTCTGCTGTATGAGCACCCAAACCGAAATGTCCAGGTGGTTGCAGAGAACCCCAGGTTCACCAGTTCCGAGGTCCGTCCTTTGACATCCTTGGAGGCGACACACTCCTCAAGAATGACCAAAGCTTTCTCCCCCTTCATGGTAAACTTGACAATCTTGAGCCACTTGTCCACCTCGTACTGTTGGCTTTGGCCAACACTAGGCTTTGGCCTTTGAGGAAGCTGTGGTACGTTTTGTTCGAGTGAATTGTCGGGCAGACAAGGACAATTAAACTGAATTTTCGGAAAAAAGGGCCTGTCGACCTGGTCGAGGACGTGCTGCATCATCATCATCCGCAGTTGGTCGGGCTAACGATCAGAGTGTTGAATAGAATCTTTTCCGGGTCCATCGTATTATCAGTACTAGACACCCGTCAGCTGGTTGTTCATTACACTGACCTGCGAGTCGGCGATGGTGAAGACATGGTTCACCGCCCCGGTCGCATCTGCCACGGTCTTCTCGAGGTAAAGGTGAACCCCATTCTGCGAGTTGACAAGGCCGACACTGCTGCCATGGAAGCCGTAGTCAGGCATGCCGTGAAGGTCGACCAACAGCCCGAACTTGTCTTTGGTGGCAAATTTCGCAAGACTCATGTACTGGTTTGGCTTGCCTTTTTCGAAAGACCTGTTGACGTCCCCCACATGTCCCTCGGTTCGATCCCAGTGCTGTAAGAGCGGCTTGGCTTTCCACTGACTGAGCCGTCCACCTTGGCCCAGTCGGGGTTGAAGAACGTTTCAGCGTCCCAGGTGCCGTTGGTGTAGGGCTGGATGCAGGGCAGGAGTATCACCTGGGTTGACTTGGAGGTTGACGACAGTGTCATTGTTCTTGTCAAAAGTGAAGACCTCCTCATCTTGGACGAGATAGTAGGCGAACTCCTTTCTGGAGGTGAGGATTCTCTCAGCCTGAGCCACGAGGCTTTGGCTTTTTATCATTTTGTACTCGGGCTCGATGTTCTTCAGAACGATTGGCTGAGCTGCAGAACGTGGAACGCATGTCCCTACATGAATGGGTGTGGGAGATTTTTCAAAAATACGGCATCACCGCCGCCTCCGTTGTCCTCGCCGCGGCCACTGTTGTCTGCACTGTACAGGGTGCTGTGTCAGTATGCCCTCAAGGGGTTGATGCGGCTGTTTGGACGGGAAAAAAAATCGCTGCAGCGATCCCAGGCGTCATTAGAGCCATCGCAGTTGGAGTTTCACAACCGCGGGGAGCGTTTTGTGCTACCTTGCCTAACACACTTGGATTCTCATTGTTGCCGCTGTCGAATTTGCGATGGAAAACTTCCTCAAAAAGTGCAACAGATGATGAAAACCCCCGCAACTGCCACGCCGAGTCCGATCAACAGCTTGACAGCTTGTTGTTATGATGCGTCTCCAGCTCCAGCTCTGGCACCTCAGGCTCTGGAGTGTCAGTCTCAGTCACCGGTGGCTGTGTTTTTTTCTCGGCCGGCAGTGACCCCTGGTCTTTTATCCCCTGTTTGTGGATCGGGTTTGAGTGGTGACTTTTCGGCCTGTTCACCTTTGGCGGTCCGCCGTCCATGTGGTGAGTACTAGATTTTTTTGTCTTGGTGTTTACCTTGTTGTTTACCCCAAGCTTCACGTCGGGCGTCGCTTGTTGGAGCTCGTTGCTGTATCCCACAGCGCTCTGAAGGTTTATAACCAACCGAGAGGGCATCAGCCATGAGCCTGGAAACATCGCCAGGTCCATTCGAAACTTTGCCTCGGCGACGGCGAGTTGGTATCTCGGCACGCTTTTCGAAAGGTCTGGTTGCTGGATGGCTTCTTCAAGCAGGCTCGAGAACTCGGTCTGCACCTCCTTTGCTCGCCCTCTGGAGCCAAGGATGCTGCTTCGCACGTTGACTTGCCCTCCGGGGACACAGAACACGAACGCCTCGATCGACTGTTTTATTCGAGCCAACCCCGGTGAGGAGAGGCCTTTTGTCGAGTTGATGACAAACCGAGTCGAGTTGATGACAAAACTGGTCCATCACGTTCTCGTTGTTTTGAATGTATTGGATCAGAGCGCCTCCCTCGGCAGTGCCTCCCAGGTGTGAAAACTTGTTGCTGCTTCCAGACCAAACATAGTTTGTCGACTCCAGACCGACATACATAGCCCAGATGAACACACCTCCAAGGCCGTGGTTTTTGCTGCTGGGAAGGGCGCTGATCGCCTGAATCCCGCCTATCTGTAAGAGAATTCGTTGGACAGTGAAATAGATGTGGAATCGGAAAAACGACCGCACCTGCTCCGGGAGGTCGAGACTTGTCAAGACGATTTCTCGCGATATACCAGAGCCAGTTGTCGCACACCATAACGCAAAGTTTGGTTGTTAAGGCCAGTACTGCGTGTTTGGTCCAGCCAGACATTCCCTCAACTCTTTCGCCATGCGGTACGTTGTTTGCGTTCAAAAGGGCGCGAAAGTTCGCCGTGATGCTCTCTGTCGATGTCACAAAGGCTTTCTGGCTGCCCTGGAGGACATTGGGAACATTGGAAACCCTCTCTGTGAAATCCTCTACCAGAACTGGCTTGCTGATGCCACTGGCCAATGAAAGCTTTCCTTTTTTTAGCCAGTTGCCGATTCCCAATGCTTTCCTTATAGGCACTGACCAATATTTTGGATTGGACTCGTTCACGTCCTGATGAAAGTCTACCGACGCGTTGAAAAGGACCTCAGGGGTTGCATTTTGACTTAAATTGAAATCAACTCGAACCGTAAACCGGGACATGTCCCCTCTGGGGTAGTCTTTTTTGAACTTCGCAAGTGCTTTGGCTCGCACTTCTCTCGCCATGTCCTGCTCCTTTGACGAAATTGTACACAAAGGTTTGTTATTTCTGTCCTCACGAATGCTGATTGTTCGTTTCATCTCAGGGGGCCACGTTTTAGGGTTTGAAAACGTCAGACGACACATCGGGTGATGACATGCAAATCACAGTTACACTGTTCTCGCTGATGACGACCTTCACTTTGAACTCTCTGAGGACGACTCTCATGAAGTCTCTCAAGAATTTTGTTAAAACTTTCCTTTCCATAGTGGGGTATTTTTCCGAAAAGAGTCGCTTTGCGTCTTGTTTTCACCTGTTTCGCTCTTCTTCAAGTCGTTTTCCCTCTTCTTCCACCCGTCTTTGCTCCTCGAAAAGTGTCATGACCCTTTTCACCCGATCGGACCAATTCTCCTTTTCCCGATAGTCAATAACACTTTTCCGAACAACTTTCTGAGTATTCTAGTTCCAATCATAAACCGTCGTTTCGCTAATCCTCAACTTTATTTCATTATCGGCAAAGACGATTACCGAGTACTCTTTTGAAGAAATTCCAGGTTTTTTGATAGCGAATAAAAACATGTTGTTTTTTTTGCCTGGATTTGTCAGCGAAAGGGAATCTTCTTTCACACTTTCCCAATCTTCTGGGGAAATTGAATTGTAATAGATTCGCATTCCGACCCAATGACTTATCACTTCTTCTGAAAAACTCTCGCCGTTTCCTCTAAAAAGAGTTTCACCTTTTGCCATTATAATGTAATAATATGGTTGAGTTTTTGTTCACCTTGAAGAAAAATCCGCAGACGTTTGAGTTGAAAAGACGACTCTTTCGACCGTTCAAGGTCTGCATGCTGTCCTGCAGCGTTCCGAACTCGTTTCTCACCTTGAAACAGAATGGGACCGTCACACTGCTTTAAAATGAAAACCCCAAAACAATAACCATTCTCACCGCCCACTACGATGATAAAAGAATTTCCGAAGAGCTTAACCCGTGGTTCAAAGACTGAAAAAAAAGAAAACATTCTAAAATAAAACATTCTATGTGAAGGCAAACACAATAAATGGCTCTTTGACCTTTTCCAACTTGAAAGACGACAATATTCAGTTTGGCCGTGGGTTTGATGAATTTGGACTCCCCAGAACTCTGCACGGGTTTTCCTACTCCCTGGTCAGCATGCTGTACTACCCCAAGTCGTTCTTTGCTCACTGCGATCTGGTTGACATGGAGATGAACTTTCTGAAAGGCTCGCCCTCCGACTTTGTGGAATCCTTGCCTTCAAAGGCGACGCTGTCGAACTTTAAAAATACAGAACCGACAAGAAAACCTCTCGAGACACAACTGGTAAGACCTCCGTCGATCGAATAACACTCTCCATCCGCGACCCTGATGGAAACCCCTTCGACTTCAAAGGTTTCCCTGCCAAAGTCATGATTGAAATCCAATAGTATAATGGTGTAAGGGACAGTTTGTCGTTCCGCGCTCCCCACCTAACCCCCCTTGGTGTGGGTCACATGACCTGGAGGCCATGTGCTCTGGGCTTCGGCGGCGGTTGAAAGTTTGTGCGTGGAAGGCTTTATATTACACGTTTGTTCGCCTTTTGACCTGTTTGTTCGCCCTTTTGACCTGTCGATGTTGAGCGGAGGATAAGATGCCTAAAAATATGTAAGTCTCGTTTTTTTCCCTTTTTATTAGAAGTCGCTTTATCTGTAATTCGGTACTTCTTTCGTTCTAGTCGTTTATTTTAATATCATTATTTATTTTCTAATTACAGCTGTACAGTCCGCAAAATACGTGTAACAGATTAAACTTTATGTGAAGTATTTGTCTGCGATTTGTTCAACAATGGCCTCTGACAACATGACCCCGAGCGCTCCTTCAATGTATCCTGTTCTCGAACGCCCACAAGACAACTTTCGATTGAATGAAATTTCAAAGCTCCGGGAGCAGATAAACAGCGAAATTGACCACTATAAAAGTGTGGCGGGAAAATACAAAAAAGCTCAGAGCGTCGCCAACGTCGGTAGTGGAATCGTCGCCACCACGCAGTCCTCCTCTGCAGCCTTGCCTGCCTCTCTCTCAGGCCTCGGGTCTCACGGGTTTGGCAAGCTTTTGTGGCATCGCCTCAATTTAACTATCCCATTTCTTCCCAATTGGGGTCACTGCTTAATTGTAATTTCGAACGTTTCCGAAAAAACAAGTCATCTGCCGATAAAACTCGAACCCTCGATCATCCGGCTCTGGGAGCTTCGGCCGTTGAATTTCGACCTCTGAAAGGAAAAGACCAAAATAAATGGGAAAGAATTCTTTGTAACAAACTCGCTTTCGATTTGAACATTTTTTCAAGTCTTCAACGGCCCTCAGGGCATCGCTTGAAAACCCTGTTTTAAATTTGACAAAACGATCTCGGCTGAGGAACTCCACCAGCCTCCTTTTCATTTGAGCAACTTTGGCGCTTCGTCGTGCCTTGGAAATTTGTTTTTCACCTTTGAGATCAATTCCGACTATTTGCCGGACCGTTCCACAACGTGAGCATGTGAAAGAGCCCTCGCCTTCGTTGTTTTTCATCCAAGCCTCGCACGGGATGCACCAGTCTGGTCTATATCGGTCGACACTGTAAATTTTTTGTTGCCACAATGAAGGCACTCAGTGTCTTCAGGCTGTTTTCCCTGTTTTCCCTGTTTTCCCTGTTTTCCCTGTTTTCCCTGTTTTCCCTTTTCAGGCTGTTGAAACTCCGTAGACCGAAATGACTCCCATGAGTGATTGACCGCTTTTCAACAGTTGCCCGACGCTGTCAGCTGTCAGCTGTCAGGTCTTTGCCAGTCTTTGTTGTCAAAGGCGGGTACACGATTTCACCTTTTTCCCTTTTTGTTCTGTTGCCACCAAAGAAGGCCGTTCGATTACCTCCATGGAATTTCAACTTTATCCGGACTAAAGGGTCTTCGATTTCCTCGCCGTTCATCACCCTGACCTGAAACGGCTTGCAGATTTTTTGGCCGGACTTGAGACTTTCGAAATGGGGCTTCAAGACTTCCATGAAAATCTCCTGGAGGACTTTCAAAAGATGTAATTCGCCCACGTCGGCATATTTTTGAAAAGTCAGATAGGGGTCGAAGATTTTTCCCTCCCAATCCCTCTTCTCGGCTTTGCCGACAAGTTTCTCGTCTTCAAAGACAATCTTCAAGGGAGTCTTTTTCCCTTTTTCATCAAGATTAAATTGAAAAAGCTTGCGTGTTTTGTTTTTGTCCGTTATTTCAAGGCAGTTGGATGCACCGGCTTGTTTCTTGAAAAGGTCGAGCAGATGGGTCGCCTTGATAAATCCTTGATGTGTAGCTATCATACCACTGCCCGAAGTTTGTTCAATTGGCTGAGGTCTGGGTGGGGAAAAAAAAGAAAGCCATGCGCGACTGCTCACTCAGGACAGAGAATTTTCACCGGAAGGTCCGACGGAATGGTTTTTACACCAATGTACTTCATACAACATTTACAGACTGCTTCTTTTCCATGGTAAACCTGAAGTGGTTTGCTGCATTTTTCATCATTACAGCAAACAACCTTGTATCCATATCCATGGTCTGTATGCTTTTGGTATGCTTGTGTATATGATTTATCTTTTTCGTTTTTTCTTGTTCGTTTTTTCTGTAATGGCCTCAAAATCAGCATAGATTACAAATGGAACAGGTAATTGCCTATGATAATTCTTAAATTATAGATTGCTCACCATTAATTATCATACAGTTTTCTTTATGCTCGTTAAGGATTTTGTCAGAACTGAAACACTGTAGACAATACATGCAAAAATGTTTCCTGTGCTCATGTTTTGTTTGCTTGTACATGAACGTAAAGTCTTTAATTAAAACACGATGGTTTTTTGAGATGGTTTTTGTATATTGCAAGCCATCGTTATCGCTAAATTCCTTAATTATCCCTTCACATTTTTCTTTTCTGTTGGTGTACCAAAATGCGTTGTAATCTCTAAGCTTGTTATGAGTTATGAGTTCATTTGATCTTCAAAGTGTTCCTTCAATATGTAGATTGCATGTGGTTGTTTTTCCTCACATCCATCGGATGTTATTCTGTTTTTCGATTTTGTTATATTGATTGCAATCACGGGAAATTGAATGTTTGAATAATTTAACTTTTCAATTAATTCTTTTTCAAGTCTTCTATTCTTTCAGGATGTTTTTCTTGTGGATTTAAATGTCTGATATGGCACCACCTAAAACATTCATTGTCCTTGTTCTTGAAGTTGATCAATCCTTTTGCACTGTTCTGCATCTCTTTTGGTAACTTAATATATGATGATCATTTTAATGGTTGATACTGGTCCGTGTGTCATTCGTCCATTTCATTTTCAATTTAGAACGAAGATGAAATTTTGCTTTTCGTTTTTCTTTATTTATCAGTTCGTCTCTGTTTTTTGAAACAAAATTACAATATTCTAGAAAAACACTGATATTTTAAATAGTAAATTTAAAGTACTGCTTTATTTAACATCATTTTGCCATTTCTTAGGTTTCATATGAATGAAAAATAGAATATCGTTACAGGAAATCAATCGGCTTTTAGAAACAAAAATTGAAAATTTTGTTTTTCAACGAAAATCGAAAATTCATTAATCAAAATCAAAAATTGAAAATTGAAATCAATTTTCAATTTTTGATTTTGCTCAATGAATTTTCGATTTTCCTTTAAATGCTGTAAATTTGAATCATCTTATAAGAAGCACTTTTTTGTATGAAAATGATAAAGCAACAGAATTTTTGGACATGAATAATTGGGAGATAAAAAAATTAAAAGCAACAGACTCATCATCTGGTGATAATTTCGCTTCTACTAAAAAGTATGTTAATGATGAGTTCAAGAAAAAATAAATCAAAATATGCAAGTGGATTCTGACACGCACGAACACAAGATAATAAATTTCAAGGATCCTTTTAATTACCAGGACGCAGTGAATTTAAGATGTCACAGTAATAGTATAACACAGAAATAACAACATGATATATTACGTAATTTCTAGGAGACACGTAGACTCGGAGAAAATCCGAGTCACAGATGGGATTTGAACCCACGACCCTCCGTTATCTAGTCGGATGCTCTACCACTGAGCTACTGGAGACTCTGTGATGGGCAAGGGTCCAATTGTGGGTATTGACTGGAACCGCATCGCGCGGCTCACAGCCACGTGCTGGCTCATGTGAACTCACTCACAGCATCGCTCTGTCACATTAAGGCATCATATATGAACTCACTAACGGCATCACGCCGTCACATTAAGGCATATCGAGATGCGTCCAACCAACCTCCTAAGTGAGTATAACACAGAAATAACAACAACATGATATATTACGTAAATTCTCGGAGACACGTAGAATCGTAAAAAATCCGAGTCCCAGATGGGATTTGAACCCACGACCCTCCGTGATCTGTTCGGATGCTCTACCACTGAGCTACTGGAGACTCTGTGGTGAGCAAGACTCACCACACTACTACCGCTGGAGACTCTGTGGTGCTCACCACAGAGTCTCCAGTAGCTCAGTGGTAGAGCATACGACTAGATCACGGAGGGTCGTGGGTTCAAATCCCATCTCGGACTCGGATTTTTTCCGAGTCTACGTGTCTCCTAGAATTTACGTAATATATCACATTAATAGTGTTTTTCATTATCTAAATAATCTAAATAGTATGGCTAGTTCTGACTTGAATACGAACAATCATAATCCATAGCTTGGGAAATGCGACTAATAATGATGAGGCAGTTAATAAAGGTCAAAATTAAGTAAAAAAATTAAGTAAAAAAACTTAATAACAAGTCAAATACAGATTTTAATACGAATTTGCATAAATTATTGGATTAAAAACATGCCTAAAAGGCGAGCTCGATGGGGCTGTAAATGCAGCTTTTTTAAATGTTGAAATGAATAAGTAAAAGATTATATTGATAAATTACATACTTCAAATGCACATCCTGATAAAAATGTATTAAAATATATAATGAATGATACTGATGAAATTTCCTGAGAAGGATATTGAAGTTGATAAAATCGATGATCTCAGTAAAAGTTTTCACACTTATGATAAACGAATACTATTTGTGAAGCTTATAAAAAATGGTAATGATTATCAATCTAGAATTGGTTTTTTTCCCTATTCATGATCCAGCAAAAGATAAATATTATACAATCTGTGTAGAATGGATTACTGATGATCAAAAAGTTTGGAACAAGATGCAATTAAACTACTTTTTGAATGTAAATCAATTGTATTCCACCACCACCCAAAAAACAATACAATCACGGTGGTGTAGTTACATATTGCACTGGAAGCATTATGTCTGCATTTATCTATACTGCGACATTCATACAAAATAGGTAAATCCCACTTATCCTGCAAAACTTGACGATATTTACTGTGTTGTTTATGGAATAGAAGGCACTGCACCTACAACCTTTTTCTACTCTATTTACATAACCAAACAATCGCCGCTCATGTCTTCACAGCCAATCACATCACGGGTTTACTAACGGCTACTCCATCTATTGACCAATCGAATCGCTCACCAGGGTTTTTGAATTTTCAACTGACTAAAATCGATCACTTGACTCTGAAGATGGCTTCCGCACAGGTTGTCGAAACATCAGTCAACAACAACAGTCCTTCTCAGGACTCCAGTCACCTAGATGATCATTTTCAATCGAAGTATGTTACTCCTGGGTTCAAACCATTTTCTTATTTACTGTTAATGATGTTTATGATGTTTGTGATGTTAATGATGTTAATGATGTTCAAATGTTTATGATTTTCACAATATTTTTGAGGCTTCAAAAACCGATTTTAAAATAAATGTGCCGATCAACATGAACGGCAAAGAAATAACAAACCTGCCGCTTGCCACTGACCCTATGGACGCTACTTCAAAACAATTTTTGAAAAGACAAGTTGGCATACTCTTACATTTTTGGCAGAACTAACAGAAGTTGTGTCTTTTTCAGCAATAGAAAGCTTTCATTTTCCAAGTGCAAGTTCAAGGAACAGACACATTAAGAGGAGGCTCTGAAAAATTGACTATCCATGATTTTTATAATGGATAAAAGTTCATTAATATAAAATCCACATATGCCTCTCAATCGCATGCATTATTTGATGTTCGTAGTTTCATACGTGGGTCCATTTCTTCCTTCGTTTTACAAGGGGGCGATAATCTTCCCTTCAAGCTTGTTTATAGCACAATTAATTTTCTATAATATAATGGCCTCTACGAGACAAAACTTTTTCAACCTCAACCACATCGACACAACCATTCACAAGGCACAATCGACATGCTTAAAAATGCCTAATGATATAGAAATTTTTAATATTATTATATAATACCACAAAAAAATATTCAATGTGTATATATCTCCTTCAATGAAACAAAAGATCAACATCCGAAAATCAATAATAATATATTAAAATCAGCATTATCTTATCAATATCTTTACATAAGCAATTTTAACAGGCACGTATCAATAAATGAAATTCTTTGAAATCACAACGATTTAGGATTAATAGGTCCAGGAAATGGTTGTCTAACAAGGCTTTTACAGCACTTTGATTGGATAAATGCTTTGCGTGTCCATAGCATTATACACGATGCATACAGGATATTTTACATTGATTCTGGCTTAGGCCCTGGTTATTATTATATGTTATCTCCAAGCTTGACAACCCATCGTATGCGTAAAAACCCTCTTGTGGACAAACACTTGGTCTGCTATATTGTCTCATCAAGCGACCTAAATTATAAATTATCTGACATAAATATATGTGAAAAGAAACGTCTTCGAGTTCAACAACTTACGTGATACTTGGAATGAGAATGAAATCGAAATGATGAAAAGTTATTACAAATCATATCATAAAAAATACTAGTGTTATAAGAAGGCATACAAACATTTCAAAATATTCAATTTAATTACACATATAACTTCCGTGTCACTAGTCACCATTGGCACAATCGTAGGTTCAGTTGTGTTAAATCCAATTCCACTTGGGTGCATTCCAGGTGTTGGCTTATTACTACAAATATATAGTGAAATAAAAACTATAAAAGAAAAAAAATGTCTAAATTTGCATACACAACCTACCAAAAAATATTGACTAATTTGAAATCACAACTAAGAGGACCTTATTTTGACAACAATACTTTCATCAATGAAATGAGACTGATAGATAAAATGAATTTTGATATCTGTCCTTTAACTCATCAATTTGAAAAACAATATGACAAAAAATTCACAACTGAGTAAACTTTTAGAGTAAACTTTATAATTATTTTCATGGCTCATACATTGGAAAAAATCCCTATGTACGACTTGCTGTCTGTCAATATCATCACTAATTTACCCATAAGCCTTATTCAACCATTTTTAATAATATTTCAGTCTTCTTTGAAGTTATTATTTTGATATTATCATGTGGTGATTTCAGTATCATAAATATTGATCTAATGTAATTTATATTTATCATCCTTTTTCTATCCTCATTAATTTGTGGTAAGACTTTATCAATCAGTTGAAAAATATAATATACAATTTGTCTATTTTTATAACTAATTTTGATATCATACTTTTGATTTGATTCAAAATGTTCTCAACATGGTATTTATGATACAAAGATTTTCTCCTTTTTCTATACATATCATATTTATCATATTTATCTTTCTCTATAGTCATATAATCTGTCAATTGTTGATCACAAAAAGGGCAAGTAAACTCTCCCATATTCTCAAATTCATCGTGAATTTCCAAATTACAATTCATTTATACTATTAAATTAGATTTCATGTTCAATCCAACTGTTTCAGAGAAATTGACATCTTGACTAAGCAACTTCACAATAACAAAATGTTTCAGTGAAAAAGTTCCAAATGTGTAAAATAGGTGTGAAAAAATCACAGGGAAAGCCCCTCTACTTGAATTCCTGTTTTTGTGAGAATGTCACACCATTGTGATTCTTTGTTGTTTTATTTGATTATGCAAAATATCTAAACACTCTTCATTTTTTGGAAACATATAGTTTGTATAAAAATTATGAAGTCATAAAATTGTAAAAACATATAGTTTTCCATAAAATTTAAAAACATATAGTTTCCACAAAACATTTTCAAACATATAGTTTCCATAAATATTTTCCAATAGCTGGTGTAGTATAGGAGTAGTATAGCTGGTAGTATAGATCTGTTTTTGCAAAACTGGTCTGGAACTGCCAACTCCTATACTGCTGAGGATACTGCCTCGGCTGCAAAGGTTTCTGAAACGGATGCAAAAAGTGGCTTATTTGGCAGGCGCTCTGGCAAATTTACCTGCCTGTGCCCAAATATGCGCCTTGACCTCGGTTTGATGTCTCTTTGCCCAACTCTGTGCATGAAGCTGGCCTTTTTTACCCCACGACGAACTTCCCTGCAAACGCAAGGTCTACAAATACGCCCTAGCTATCGTTGATGTTGCCTCTCGCTTCAAGGCTGGCGAGGTGTTAACCTCCAAGAACTCGGGCGAGGTTGCCAAGGCATTTGCTGAAACCTAGCTGTGCAGGCCTTTCAAATGGCCTGAAATGCTTCAGGTTGACTCAGGGCGTGAGTTTATGGAGCATGTCTCTAAGGCGATGGGCGAGCACAAGTCCTTTGTCCACTACGGATGCCCTGAAATCCACTGCGCCCAAGCGATTGTGGAGCGTTTTAACCGCACGCTTGCTGAGCAAGGTTTACCTAAAATCCGGAAACCGGAATCCGGAATAACACTAGGGCTAATTAGGCCTAATTAGGCCTAAACAAAAGTTTTTAGGCCTAATTAGCCCTAGTGTTATTCCGAATTCCGGATTCCGGATTCCTGGTTTTAGGTAAACCCTGCTGAGCACTTGTTTGGGTACCAGTGCGTTGAGGAAATGCGGATGCATAGTGGGCGCTCCAAGACCTGGGTGAAAAGACTGCCTGAGGTTGTTTCTGCGCTGAACAATGAAATCACCGGCATGATTGCAAAGAACCCTCTGTGGCTATCAAGGAGAAAGCTGTCTTGCTCAAACCCATGCACTACAATAGGCCTGTTGGCGAAAACGATAAAAGGCTCCCCTCTCTAGTTCGGGTGCACTACCTCTATCAACTTGGCGAGTTGGAAGGCGGTGGAAAGCAGGCCACCGACCATGTGCTCGCTACAAGGTTTTGAAATCGAGCCCGTTTTTACTAAGCCTGAGCAGCCGCTCAAGTACTACCTGTGCAATGGAGCTAAGCGCAGCTTTGTGCGTGAGGGGCTATTGGTTGCCACCAAATACTCTGTTGCCGCCTGCCAGCGCTACATGACCGTAAGCTTTCGTGTGCACGCCGTTGTCTGCAATCCAGTGCTTTGTGTCCACCGGTGAAAGTAAGATCTTGTGGCTATGCACTCCCCATATCTGGTGGTTCTCGCTGAGGAACACGTCCATCCCGTGGTACAGCTTCTCACCCCCCTTCCCCCTCCAAAAAAAAACTTCCTTGTCATCCTTGTTCTCGATTTCTTGCGCTACCACACATTTTTTCATGTCATCTGCCTTCTTTACCACATTTCCGTTCGCATCTAGGATTGAATACATCTTTGGACGAAAGCAGACAACCTTATTGATTGGTACGCCCTTCAACTTGTCCTTCATCTTGCCTATCACCAACATGTTTTTATCACTGTAGAGTGCGTGATCCTTTGGATATTCACTTGTGTCGTAGCTGTCTGCATCTAGAGCCATATCTTTATACATGTCATCTGGCTGTATCTCTAGGAGCAGACTGTCTGTGTCTGTGCACAGCACCCTGCACGGGTCTCCATACTGAATCTTGAGGTTGTTGTAATAGAAGTCATACCTTAGTGTTTTTGATAAGTCTAGGATGCTCATCCCAACTTAGATTGGCTTGTCTAGCTTTAACTTTTCCTTGTGCATTCTTACGCCTGCGATGTCTGACCGGAATATCTTGAATACAGGAGGCTGAATACAGAATATAATATCTTGAATACAGGAGGCTGCACAATAGCTTGCACTTATCTCTTTCCTTATCACTCGATCTGAGGATTCGAATGTCCGTCCCTCCCTTGCCTCATATTTATTCATATACATTTCCTCCTCTTCAATTTTCGCACCGCCTTCCCGCCTTGCACAAGTCCCAATAGCAGGTGTGGTGGGACTCACCCATGTACCTAACGGTGTCTGGGTCGAAGAGACTTCTACCTGCTCTGTTTCTTACGTTTCTTTTCTTGCCGACCATTTTGACACAAAGGCGCCAGAGAGTTTATTCCTTCATAATTTATGCTATCATCTGTTGGGTACTTTGATGGCCTGTTTGTATTATCATCATTATATAGAAACAATGCCATGACCACTTTAAACATGAGTCGTCTCTGTTTTGCATATTCAAAATAGCTTTCTTTGCTGCCACCTTTGGTGGGGTGCGAATGTGTGTTCCACCATGCAGTGGCTGGTATCGTCATATGTTGATATTCGATCTATATTCCAACCTGACCCCTTCCTGTTCCACGCATCTATTTCACTTCGATTTTTTGAATGAATGCATCACATCTTCCTCCTAGTATTCTCTCGTTGTCACCTTGATACACTAGAACTTCCTCTCTTAAAGGTCAAATGCAACGAAATTTGGACATTTTTTCTTTTGTCCTAAAACCTTTCAGAAATCTTCGTTTACATCATCATAAGTAAGAATCAGTTCTTAAAAGTGGGTTTTGTGAGAACTGTGGCGCTCAAGACGTGAAAATCCGACGATTTCCGAGCACTTCACGAAAACGAACCAGAAATGGCCGCGCCTGGAATGGAAACTAATAAAAGGGTATTTGTGACGTCATGTTTGGCGGGCTAGTCTTTTCACGTACAGGAAATTCAGTATATCTTCAGTAGTTTGCTTGCTAGTTCGAGTGTTTATCGTCCACGCGTTGGCGAGAATGGATGGAGAACTTGATTTCGACGATGTAAATAACCAGATACAGCCTTATCTGTTTGAACCACTGGCATCAGGCAATGATTCCAGCGATAATTCTAGGGAATCGGACTCTGCGAGTGAAGATGGCGACTACGATGTCAACCAGGAACGAATTGGGCAAGTAGAGTGGTGAGCCTTTGAGATCTGTTCTTAACAAGAATTGTTAGTCAATAAATAATTTAAACTTTCCTTGGAGTTTTTTTTTTTTGTAGCAGGTTATTTCTAGAATAGCTTATTCGTCAGTGGAAGCTAACGACTGATGTCTGAAAGACAGTGATAGCAGTGTTTTGCGCCGGAGTGGTTTAAGTATTTGCCTTGTTTTCGTTGTTTTATATGATATGTAGGTGCATTTGTGGAAACTGCGAGACAATGCCAACCGGTCGGGAGAGTGTCTGCTGTCGTGAAAATTGTAAGGTCTGCTACAACATACCGTCCGGAATTGCGTGCATCACCGAGAATGAAAACTTTTTAGCTGTTTGTACCAATCCCGCAGTAATAGAAACAGCTTTTAACAGCACTTAGAGAGCGAGGGTCCAATTGATGCTCACTCCAGATTTAGAAGAATTATTGCAATTAAATGCGGCACAAAACACCATATTCGCCGTTCTGAAGTTTGTAATTCCCGCTCTTCTAGCGCGGGGTAGCTCACCAAATATGACGTCACAAGATCTCTTTCCGATAAATTTTCCGAAGTTTCTCCGAACCGTTCCGTTTGTGACACGAAGAAAAAAGGCTGCTTTTAAAGTGAGATATCTCAGCGACCTTTTGACTAAATCGTTTAAGACTTCGGATTTTGATTGTTCACATCATTGACTTTCATTTTAACTTTAAATAAAGGTAGGTCCAATTTCGTTGCATTTGACCTTTAAGAACTGTCTAATTCTCTCTAGCCTCATTCCTCACTTGGGAAAACTGTATTTCAAGATCCATCTCAGCCTTAATCATTCCTATTCTTAAAACCCTCCTTCCTCGTGGCTCACGAAGCGTGATTTTGCCCCTGCTGCAAAATTACGAAGATATAGAGAGTGGATATTACCTCTAGGCATTTCCATCCTCAAAACTTTGAGCCAATCTTTAAAATTATTTCTAACAACTCTAAAATCTCGATTCCTTGGCCACTCTTCCAGCAACTGGTACCATGGTTGGAGAAAACCTAGTTTCTCCTCTTCTTGGAGAGGGTCATAGAACAAACGTAGCACCTCGTCATATGTTATATAGCAAAGAAACCCTGTAGCGCCGCTCACGGCGTCTGTTTAAAGGCGCGGAGTTACAAGGCCAGGCAACGTGTCGCGATGAGCTGGATAGCAGTTGTTTTACTGGTCGAATAAGGCCAAAGGCATCACGGAGAACCAACTTTGATTAGCGTTGATTTAATCGACAATATTCCAACGTTAACTGAAACACAATGTGATGAATAAAGTAATCACGAAGTGTTAAAGAAATAAACGATGGGAATCGCATACGAACAATAGCGGACATTCCGATCATAACTTTGATGAAACAAGTGTTTTGGGGAGTGCCACTATGATACTGAAACGTGAAAAAGAATGGCTTAAGATGCACAAAATCCTATAGAAGAACCATATGAACAGAAACCTAAACAACAAGGAATGCAAATAACCGAAAGTCTCGCAATGAAAGAAACAAAATAGAACCTTAAGACTGAGGTGTGACACGTGTAAACTAAAGCAAAATGAACCTACAGAAACCGCGATTTTAATAAGTCGAAATACTACACTGTAACCTTTTTTTAAGGACTAACATAAACATTTCACTTACACATCGGTTCCCGCTTGCGCTACAACAGTCAAAGGTAACTTTCTGCTAAATTATTATGAGCGCTGACAAGCTCCACACTACACACACGCAAGGTAACTAAAAACTAAGCTAAGACAAAGTCCACAGGAAGTGTAAAACTCAAAGGTGTTGAACTAATGACGTAGAGGGTGAAAGGAAACTTAATTGGTGAGTTGAAAAGGAATCAAATTTAGCAATTAAACTGAAAAGGAAAGCCTTCAATATAGTGTTCATTACAAACCCTTTTCTTCAATATAGGCAGCGGCAGCTGGGTGGCGCCCTTTGGGTGCTAAAAATCACTTAGGAGCATGTTGTTCACTAATACACATAAACAATAAATGATATATGAAATAAATCATATATTAAACAGCGGATATGAAATCAAGTGAAGCTATGATCCTCGCAGTTATGAATGCAGTTTTCGCAATTGCGTAGAAAAGCCTGAAAAAAATTCAGGACTTCAACGAGATTTGAACCCGTGACCTCGCGACGCCGGTGCGACGCTCTAACCAACTGAGCTATGAAGCCACTGATGTTGGGAGCGGAGCATTTGTGGGTTCAAATGTTCCCGTGATAAATGAATCAACGAATGAAATTATATATGAAATGAATCATAAGGACAAACACATGGAGGGTGGGGGTTCTGGCATCACGCGCATGAAGCTGTTTTTTTTTTCGCCCCGCCAGTGGAACGAGTGGGACGAAAAAAGCCGTGATTTATGCGGGTGATCCAGAACCCCCACGCGACATGTGTCGTTTTCTTGCTCTCGCCATATTTTTCGCGCAATAAAAACATCAAAAAGCTAGATCTCCTTTGTTCTCAAACACCACGGAAACGCTTGCTAAGCAGGCTACCAAGAAATGTAGGCACTTATCCTTGCCCTTTTCAACAATCGTCTTTGCCCCAAAACGATCACACAGCCTATATTAGTTCTCGGGATTTGTTTGATATGCTAACCTTTAACAACGTATTTTCGGATTGGCCACCTTCTGACCAAACGCGTAGGGGTCCCCCCGGTTTCCACTGATTTCTAGAGGGTTGAAGTGACACCACTGAATCGGCTACACTCTAACCAAACGCCCTAGGGTCCCCCCTTTGCACTCTGTCAGAAAATGAAGGTATGTGGTTGTGTTATTTACAATGAATAGTGATCCGTTATGTTGGCCAGCATTTGTTGGGTGGCGATGTTGGATGCACAGCTAAGCGTCCCAGCAGTTGCCCAACATTCATCAAAAGAAAAAAAACCAACGACATCCAACATGAGGTGCTAAAGGCATAAATACATACTTTATTTAATTACACACGGTAAAATCTTCAGTATTTACATTATAATAAAAAGTTTGACTATAACACTGTTTTACAAGACTGTCATCTGGGGCCGAATCCATGCTGTCGTCCATGTATTTTGGCTGTAGTATAGTTTCCGAAGCTAGTAGGAATTGCTCTTTGTATTTCTTCGCATGTGTTTGCATGAACTGCGAATAAAATGGAGAGGAGTTCACTCCAAACACCATTCGATTAAACTCGTATTCGTAGGTGAAAAGGCTCGGTAAAGTAATGAACATACAACACCGTATGAGAAAAAACACTACACCCACGCCTGGAATCATGGAATACTCTGACACCTGCAGAAGAACAATGTGTTTGGCAAACTACGACAAAATTCACAGTAATACGGTTCCCACAAAAAGACTGGGTGTCAAAGTAAAAAGTATATACAGAAGTACAACAGGATGTTCAAATTATGTGCAAATGGAGCTGTTTTGGATTGAGTGTCATAAAACCAAAACCAAAGTAATTACAAAGCCAATCATGTTCTGAAGGAAATAAACCCTTAAGCCAACCACAAATTGAATTGAAGAAGAATTGCGACGGCAATTGGATCTGTTGGCCGAAGATCAACGGCAACGGGCCCGGGGCCGGACCACCGCCGCGGTGACGCACACCAACACCATCACCACCGTCTATAAAGACGGCAGACCGCTGGTGGTGCGACGAACCTCGTCGCGCCTGTCGACTCCGAACTCGTAACATGACCAAGACGCCCGTGTCGCTGTTGACGTCGACGCCGGCCCCCTTGGAAGGCTGGACGCCCGACGCCTTGCAACGGTTGGATTCCTTGTTCGCCTTCTACCACCGGCAATGGTGGTGTCATCGTCGCACCTTCACGCACGTGCGACGGGTGCACGCCGCGTGGAACGGGTTGGCCCTCTTGATCGTGGCGGCCGGGTTGATCGTCGGGCCCGTGTTGGACGACAGTTCAATGACAAATTCATGAATTGGTTTTGCTACTCAGGAAAACTAGCCAGCACCAAGAATGCCAAGTATGGGAAAATAAAAAGGGCTAAGTAGCAACTGAAGGGTTCTGGGGGAAAACAATATAAGTAAACTTTGAGTGATTTCTAGGACATTTCCAAAAAATCAGTGCCAAATTACATGGCTGAACTCCCCCATGCTATATGCCAAAAATTAAGGTAATGCAATGAAAAGAAGGCCAACCAAAATTTTGCCTGTATTTTCATGTTGTCTTTCTCTAGTGCCCCCACCCCCCTCCCAGAATTTTTTTGTCTTTTCCTTCGTTATTTTCTTCACATCACTTGGGACAGGTAATGCCATAACTTATCATCGTTTACTGCACAGAATTTAGCCAAAATTCCACAAAATGACCAAACACACTTTTAAAAACTACTTACAACATTTTTGCTCTCACCCCTTCTCTGATTGGTTGAAAAGTTCTCACAAGTTTTGATCCAATCACAGAGCTCACCAAAACCAAAGCAATCACATAGTGTATTTTGACACTAGATTAAAAGCTGCTCTATGGACAAATAACTTACAAACAACAGAAGACACATCCCTCATAGCTAGCCCACATCACTTTTTTCCTGTCTGGTCATTAACACGCAGGCCAGATGATGCAGATTTTTTATCTTCTTTATCGGCCTCATGCACAAAATTATTGCGATGGTACCTGAATTCTAATGAATCATGTATTTGATGTATTTTCTGACTGAGTGAAACACAGGCTACAGCAGCTTTGCTAGCAGTTACATTGTTGACAGCTGCTACTAAATCTTCTCTTCTCAAAAGCCAAGCAGGCAATGATTCAAATTCTGACAACTGGTCATCGAGTTGGCGCACAGCATGTTGCATTTCCTCCTCAAACTGAGCTGTTCTCTCCTGAAGGAAAACAGGACAACATTCACGCTTCCAGTCTGGGTAGTGTTAACACCTGGGCAGTGTTGTTCGAAGGAGGGTTAGTGCTGAACCAGGTTAAATGCCATGGCAATGTATAGGTTTTGGTGACAATGAACTCTGGACTACAGTGTAGCCCTTGCTCTCCTCTGAGGCTGCCTTTATACGAACGCGGTTTCACATCGATACGGTTTCACGACTTCGAAAGTGCATCGAAATCGATGCGGTTTGGAAATGTTTACACGGAACCCATTTCGTACTCTTTACGTCATGCTGAGGTCATCACAGACCAAAGCGATCTGGGTACGATTAAAGAAAGAATCCACCATTTTGAATCGAACAATGCAAATTTCGCGCCAAAATGGTAACCGAACTCAAGTCGATGCGGTTTCGCCGTTTACATGACAGATCAAACCGTATCGTTTTGAAAACGCTCCACTTTTGGCAGCGGTTTCAAATCGACCCGGTTTCGGCAACGGTTTCGATCGGTGTCGTGTAAACGGAAGGCGTAACCGCATCGAAAGCGATACGGTTACAAATGAAACCGCGTTCGTGTAAACGCTGCCTGAATAACTCTGCCTGACAAATAGATGCAGCCTAAACACTTGCATACAGAATAGGGGAACCAAATCTGGACATAAACATAAATGTAATAGCCCCTCTCCAAAATAGAGGAAAAAACACAAGAGTGACTAGCTTCGGCTAAGAAATGGACTTGTTGACAGCAACTGTACCTGCTATATGACAAGACAATCGATGGACATGAAAAGAGAAAAAAAGACAATCAATGGACAAAGGATGGATGTTAACATTGAAAACATAAAAGGGTGGAGGATGAAACTTAAGGTAGTGCTGGAAGAAATAATGTAATTGCCCTGGTCCACCTTGCAGGATTCTCAATAGTTATACTGTACCTGGCTACGATGACGCTCCATTTGATCAATTTCTTTTAACCTCTGTTGCTCATCCCAAATAGATTGTGCGAAACCTTCTCTCATGGCTGGTGCCACTGGTGGTGGTTCAACAGTATAGCTGAGATTAGTGATTTGATTGGTTCTGTCTTGTGTCAGTACAAACTGATATAACTTGAAATGTTGAAAAAATGTCAAGAACATGTAATCTATTATGCTCTTGAGGTTGCTTGGATGGAGGAGGGTCCCATTACTGCTGAGTACTTCTTGGAACATAGAAATGGCCTCCACCAGTGATTTTCCTGAAAGATATGTAACGTATGTTCAACAAACCAAAAAAATTACCAGAACATATAATTACAATGGACTAGTGTCATACATGCATACAAACATATGCACGCATGCACACACACATAGCCTTTCTTACTGTCTGATTGTTCTAACACCGATGGCACTAATTGGGGACACAAACATTATTATTTAAAATATATTTCTTAACCCTTTCAGCCCCAAGGGCTACCCCAGTGACGAGTAAAATCGTCTGGCGTTAGACAGTAAAATCGCTAAAGTGGCCATCGGGTGTTAAAGGGTTAAAACAACCTAAAACGTGTTACTACAGAATTAAAAATTTATTACAGTAACTATATTTATTGAAACTACCTAAAATATGTTACCCACTAAAATTATTCATCATCTAGATGTAACTCATACAATCAAGACTTACTCAAACTGTTTATATGCAACCAGAGCTTATTCAAACAAAGGTTACATCCCTCTAGACCAGATGTTTCTTGTTTTTACGATTCATGCTTCTAAAAGCTGACCATCTTTTGCTGGTTCTTTCCTTCATACTGTGTAGTTAGTTTTATCCATAGTGATGACCCTAGCTGTATCTGATCAAGTGTTTTCCTTAAGTAACTGTATTCTAATGAGGCAGTCCGAAATTGGAGTTTTTTAAGTTATATCAACTATTCCTGTCACTGTCAACTTAGGACAGATCTGTAATGTACTTTGGTCTCAGATATCAACCTACTGTAACATCATCAAGAATCACTATTTAAGCCTCCACATAGCTTTTAAATAATCTTAAAACAATAGGCCATTTCCGAATTGCTGTTTGCCTCTGGTTCAAAGCGAGTCTTGGTGCTAAACCATTCAAATGATAATGAAATTGATTTGCATGAAAATGCACAACTCATTTGCATTTGAATGGTTGTGCACCAAGACTCGCTTTGAACCAGAGGCGAACAGCAATTCGGAAATGGCCTATTCACAGAAGTGACAAGAGACTGATGTTAAGGTCAATAGTAAAGAATCAGAGTTGTACATCTTCATTTAAAGCAACAATGTTTCGTTGACATTCAAGCGTTTGCCAAAAATTGGCAAGCTATTGAAAGCAACTTTGAGAAAAGTCCACAGCCTCAAAAAATATACGAATGTAGACTGCCAGCCACCTTTTCTGGAGAGTACAGCACAGAAAACGCACACACACAAAACAAATCTTTTAATTTGGTGTCCCAGATTAAGCCTAGTGCAGACAGTTACAGTGAAGCAATGTCACATGTGCAACCAGTATCTGCAAGAATGAAATAAACATTTGTATTTCTTTTGGAACTGCCAACATTTGATTGGAATCTTGGAAGTTTTTATGAAAATTGCACTGTGAAATGTAATTTCATGATGTGCTTGTATAGGTAATACTCTTCAAATGCTGTATACTTTTTTTTTACATAAAACAAAATTTCAGAGCTTTCTGATTTCAATGTATAAAGGAAATCTCCACAGGAAATCAGAATCTTAAGAGGAGAGTTCAATTTGAACACTCAATTCAAATATCAAACATACCGGTCACGTGTGATGTAGCTTGACTGTAATGGATCATAGACAGTTCCAAAGGGTACGACTACATGAAATAGTAACGTATGATCCTCTACATATCATAATCAGCCAAAATTGTATGAAACTAATAATTTTGCACACGACCAATCAATTGTGGGACTCTTTAGTCAACACATAGATTGAATATTCTGTGTAAAATTTTAAATAGCAAATATTGTAAGTATATTGTAAGTGTGAAAGTGTTCTTTAATCTGTGGCAAGTATGACACTATTATTGATTTGTTCAGCTTTATCAATAGTGTCATAACTGTCACTGAAGATAGCCTTCAATGAAGATACCTTGAAGGGCACCTCATGTCCTTTTGAAGATACACCTACTTCAGGGAGAATATTGAAATAAATTTTAAAATAAATGACAATACCCTTAAACCCAAAAACAGTACTCTCTAAAGGTGATACAAAAAGAAAATAAATGTACAGCTGCTATCTGCAACAAGGGTTACAGTTCAACCAGTAAGACTGCGGGTAACAATGCTTGGTCAGGGGATAAACCTATGAAAGATGCAGTGCCAGGCTTAAATGTTAAATTCCTGATTTGATAGGGGTACTGCCACGTGGGCTGGAATTCAATTTTGGAATTCAGTATTCTCATAATATTCACTCATCTTGCCCCCCTCCTGGGACCTGTTCAAAATGAACAGAATACAATTCCACTAAGTTGTTTGTCCTAAGCTGGAACAAGAATAAATGAATATTTAAAAAAGAAAGTATCTTAAGGGGAGTTGAAATGGAGAGCATGTAAACATAACTTCCTCATGTCAGATGATAAATCAGAATTACTTTAAAAACTCAAAACAAGACCACAGAATCTCTCGTGCATTCACAACTTTTGTACATGTACAGATTATTGCCTATCTTATCATATCCTGATTTTTTTGTAAATGTGAATCTTCCAGTGTACTTTTCTGTCTGCTACATATTTTTTTAAATTTTTTATTCTTACACATTGACTGGGCTCAGCATTCCAAGTTCATTTTAATAACAGTGAAATCTAAATTAAAGAAATACAACAAATTATCTTCTCAGGGTTTGTATTAGAAGCCAGGACCCAGGTACGGCCACCTGTCTACTTTAAGGAAGTATCTCGCTTCTTTTAGGTACAAAATTGAAAAATACCAGCACCAATTCCCATGGGGTACTTGGCTATTCAACATCAGCAACCCTTCTACCTAGAAAATTAATAAAAACCCTGTCTGCTTCATAGATCACATTAGAGTTCATTAATTTCACAACAAATCTGAGGTCTGTACTAGTTCTCTACTAGTTCGCTTGCTTATTGGTAGCCATCTTGGCTAACAGGGCTGTTATTAAGGGCTGAGTGCTGGGGATATTCCCCACTTACCCAGAGTTTCATCCCCACCTACTTTAGGAGAGTTAACACTGATGAAATGATATACGAAATGAATCATATATGAAATCAAACAAAGCTGTGATCCTCGCAGTTATGGATGCAATTTTAGCAATTGCACAGAGAAGCCTGAAAAAATTCAGTACTTCAGCAGGGTTTGAACCCATTGAACATCAGTGGCTTCATAGCGTCACACCGGCATCACGAGGTCACAGGTTCAAACCCTGTTGAAGTCCTGAATTTTTCAGGCTTCACTACGCAATTGCTAAAATTGTGTCCATAATAGCTTCATTTGATTTCATATCCGCAGTTCAATATGTGATTCATTTCATATATCATTTCATCTGTTCATTCATTCGAACCCAGAAATTACCAGCTCCCAACATCAGCAGCTTCATAGCTCAGTTGGTTAGAGCGTCGCACCGGCATTGCGAGGTCACGGGTTTAAACCCCATTGAAGTACTGAATTTTTTCAGGCTTCTCTCTGCAATTGCTAAAATTGCGTCTATAACTGCGCAGATCATACATGTAGCTTCATTAGAGTTAACACTGCAGATTCACTGTTTTCTCCACCAACTTATCTAATTTCTCCACCTACATAAAAAGTTAGTGACAGCGCTGCCTGCCACTCGACAGAAACACTTTGACTGGGCTTCACACATTAGGGGAGAAATCGATTAAGGTTGTCGTTCAAGTCAAAGGCTGTACTCAAAATTTGAAAACACTTCACCATGGAATTTTCCATAAAATCAAGGACATATCTGTTTTGGACCCCCACTCAAGATAATCATGTCACTCCCTATAACCACATGATACAGCATTATGAAGTTTGGGAAATGTGATAATGATCTGCTGAGTACATAGGGAACTGGTTTGATGTGGTGGCAGTGTGGTTAAGTGGTTTAAGAGCATTACACTTGGAATCCACAGGTCCTGGGTTCAAGTTCCACTCTAGCTGGAATTGTTCTGGGTAGTCCCTGGTTCAAGTCCTCAGCTGTACTTGTAAATAGCCAACTGGTCTGCCTCTCACCAGTTGCGATTCTTAATGCTGTTATGTTCAATTGTATTGCTTCTTCCTTTACCCCCTGAAAAGCCCCTTAAGGGAACTGGTCAATTAACTATTTACTATGTATTTATTTATTAACCTCTTACTAACCGAGTGTGAGGGCTGTACTGGAGAATATTGGCCCACAGTCGTGCCAGTGTGAGGTCCATACATCAATGACCAAGGGCCAACATTCTCCAGTACAGCTCAAGCAAGCTCGGTTAAGTAGTTTATTGTACGGCAATCAGGTTATGTTCATTTCTTTCCTGTTAAAGCACAACTTCTGGTCAATTTGCATTCAAAGGGCTTCCACTGTAACATGTTTTTGATGATGTGAACATCTCAGAAAGAAAAAATGACCACGAGTTTGCAAAGGATGGAGCGCTAGCATTTACACATTTTCTTTTCACAGTTTTAGTCACAAATTTTGAATATGCCCTCTTTTGAAAACAAAAATACACAGACTGGGACTGTTTCCAACAGTCACAGTGTGACTGTTGGAAACAGTCACAGTCTGTGTATTTTTGTTTTCAAAAGACTGTTTCCAACAAAACCGTTTAAAAAACTGTTTCCAACAGTCACAGTCTGTGTATTTTTGTGTGGCAAAATCCCAACCAAAAAAGAACCAATCAGAATGCTCAGATTTACCTCAAGACCACCTTGCCATATAATAATTCTTATTATTTTCTGAAGCATCCCAGTGGGCTGGAATCCTAAATCCTTCAATCCAGTTGGCTAATCATGCGCTCAAAGCTGGTCCAGCCTTTTGTGATATGGACCACAGTCTGGAACAGCCCATTGTTTACTTTTCCACACTGTAACTATTGGGGCTAATTCAAAATGTTGCAAAAATATGTGTAAACACCCTTACGTAATGAAAAATGTGGAAGGAAAATATTTAAGGGTTAAAGAAGGTCAAATAAAGTAATTTGACGATACATTTACTCGTTTTCATAGCTTTTAGGCACTTTGTAAGCATCATATCCTTCTTTCCTGTCTTTTTTCGCTATTTGAAAAGAGGAATGTAAGAAAAAAATAAATGTATAAGTTATTTACCAGTTTTCGCGGTCGGTATAGGAAACAAAACTGTGCCCTTGGTCTTGAGTACGGTTTTTTTCCTATACGGACCGACCAAAACCGGTGAATAACATAATTATTTACTGATGTCGGATATGACTGAGACCGAATTTTTGAAGAAAATTATAAGAAGTCAATATTATTTAAGGCAGTGCTGCGCACCAAAACTTCACTATAATTATGGTCCTTACCCTCTATTTTGTTCAACATCCTTTGAAAAATCTCATAGAACGACGTGACTTCTCGGCAAAGAAATCCATTATTTACCATGTAAGTCACCATTTCACAATAGACATCTAGTAAAATGGCCGTCTTTAAATCATTTTCTTCGTTAAACTCTGGAAACTCAAGAAATTTAGAAAGCATCTTCTTCCTTTCCACATCGGTTGAATACCGAAAAACATCGTGCAAACTTTTGTCTGTATCCATTTTTGGCCGAATCGCTCAGGTAGGTACTTTAAGTAGGGTTATTAAAGTGTATCATGCTAACATTCGCCTTATTCCAAAATGGCTGCTATTTTAACATTCTTTTGTTTTTATTCAAGTTAGCCCTTTTTGCCTCATTCAAGGTTAAATATTCTTTTGAATTTTGGGCGTAAAGACGAGGCAACAAGGGCTCATTTAAATAAAGACAAAAGAGTATTAAAATGGCGGCCATTTTAGAATAAGGCCTATAGCCTCCTCCGCGGGCAACTCCAAAGAAAAGAAACTGGGGAGGAAGAAATGGAGAGGGACCAGGGAGAGAGGGGGGAGGAAAAAAAATTGGAAGGAGTTGCATCTCTCCTCCTTTTCCCTTCGCCGCACT
>BLFK01000871.1:2066486-2088588 GCA_014634185.1 Astreopora myriophthalma
TGAAACCCTTGGAAAAAGACTGGAGATTACAGGGTATTGCTGTAGCCATTTTTTTAGATGACGGTTGGGTCACAGTCCAAGATAGACAAGACTGTCACTCTACTGTCCCTAAATGATTGCTGGGAGCCGCATTCTGTAGATTGTTTCGCTAATCATTATAATCATAAGCTGCCCAGATTCTTTTCTAGGTTTTGGAATCCCAGCACGGCGGGTGTCGACTTCTTCAATCAACCTCTTGGAGGAGAGAACTGTTGGGTGGTCCCGCCTGTTTCTATCGTTTCCAGAGTTCTTCATTATATGAAGTCTCTGACATTGTACCAACTATCTATTCTGTCAGTACGTCGACACGTTTTGGAACTCCTTTGCCTCTTCGTGGAATTCCTGCAATGAGCCCAGGGTAGCTCTAACGAATACTTAGGATCTTGGGAATAAAATTTATGCACATCACCCTGAAAAACTTTCTTTTTGCACTCTTAACTCTTGCTTGATAGTGGCACGTTTCTATATCTACACTGCTTCCAAGGAAAATGAACCTCTTAGCTTCCTAGCGCGTAAAATTCCACTAAAAAGTAAACAATCCACAGAGCCGTATTACGTCCAGGAGTCCGTGTGCCTTTAGTAAAGTCTTTTTTCATTATTGTACGTATTGGTTGTTTATCGTTAATCAAAGCCTTATTATTGTATTAACTAGTCTTCGTGTAAGCAAATTAGGCAACAAGAATATTGTAAGCATTGTAAATATAGTTTGTAAACAATATGTCAGTAAATATAGTAAGTCTTGTGAATGTCAGTATCGTAAGTTATAAGTAGTCTACGTAGTATTTATTATTGTAAATGTAGGTGTTGTGAAAGGTTAATAAAAATTTATTGAAAAAAAGATTATATGAAGTCTCAAAACACTGTGGGTACTTTTGTTCTACCCTTTTGGCCTTCGGCTCATTATTGACCACTACTGACAAATAAATATCTCAAGTATATATCTGCTTATAGCACGCATCTTGGGAGCCAGTCCCTAACTCATGGTAGGAATCCCAATTCCCTTTTAGGATGAAAGCACATTAAGGGTCATGTCATTCCTCTCAGGATGGAATTTTTGGACTAGACTGGCTTGTTGCTTGTAACGTCTGGGGGTGGCGGCACCCTTTCAGCTTATAGGCTATGATTACTTTTCAGTGTTTGCTTGGGCTTTTGGCCATTTAGGGTGACTGCATCGGTGACGTTGCATTTTCTTGGCACTGGTCATATTAGACCAAGGGTGACTGCACCCGTTTTGGTATGTGAGGATAATTAGTTCTGACTTTGTAGGCACTGGCCTTATTGGAGTTTGGTATTATTGGTACAGCCGCCTGATGGGTGACCTGCCACCTGTCCGATATAGTTAGTTTTCTAGATCTGTTTAACCCCGCTTTACTTTGGATTGTTTCTCATTTTGGAATTCCAGATACTTAGTTCGAGCGGAGCTTGGGAACCCTTCCTGTTTTCGTCTTCACCGAATTTTCGCCAAATCGTGGGCGTGATGTTACAGTCCCGAGCGAACTCTACAACTAAAGCCTACCTTCGGGTCATCAAAACGTTTTTAGAGTGGTGTAAGAGTAAGAAACTAAGCGTTCGACTGCCCTTTCCTGTAAGCGCAGTCTCACTTTATTTATTTGAAAGCCATCAGTCTTGTGCTTTAATCCAATCTCATTCTGCGCTCAAATGGTTTCACTCGTTCGTTCCTTGCCTCGACCGTAATCCTCTGGATAGTGAATTTTGTAAGAATATAATCGAGTCGGCAAAACGCATCAAGTCTAAACCAATTGCCAAGAACAAACCATTTTCCTCCAAGATTATTAAAGATATTCCATATGCTTATATTAGTAGTTATATGGGATACTTCAGACCAGATTTGACAGGTAGTCATCAAATGACGTCATCAATCAGCATGTCAAAAAAAGGGGCGTGCATAAATTACAAAACAAGGGGGCATGTTGGAGCACAACCCTAGCCGACTCGTGAACCAACACGGGCATATTTGGGCGGGAAAAAAAAGGAAAGAGACAAGGCGTGCATGAATTACAAAACAACGGGGCATCTTGGAGAACCCTAGCCCAACCCTAGCTCAACCCTAGGACAACCCTAGCTCAACGTGAAACAACACGTTTGCCGGGGAAAAGAATTCTTTTGTAAGGTTTTGAGAGCGCGCGCGCGTGTAACGATTGTGTGGCGCATACAATAGTGTGTGTGTATAATTTTGGCGGTGAATATGCTGGCTTGAGAGTAGAGCTCTGTCCTGCTCTGGAGGTGAAGAGTAAATGAGAGGTTACAGCGGAGTAAAGACATAATTGAAGGCTAGAAACCAATCAGAAACAAACAAGATGACCTCACCAAAAACCAATGAAAAACAAAATAAAAAGAGCGGTCAAGAAAAAAACGTCAGGAATATCCTGGCTTGAGCTAAGCGCTGTGTTTTCAGCTGTTTCGTAATATTTTTGTTTATATGAAGTTGTCACAGTTCACTGCACGTTGAATAGCTATTGTTTTTTAAGCGAGATACAACTGGAATATTAAATTTGCTTACGGGATGTGTGTCCAACATTTGCTTAGTTCAAAATCATAAACTATTTTATGCAACGGAGAAACAACAACAACAACAACAAATCACTTTGCATCCCTTGTTAAAAGTCTATTGAATACATTTCATCCACAGAGACAAAACATTGCGAAAACTCTTTAGCATTGTATATCTCAAGCTTCAAAGAAGCGGCAAACTTGTCCAGTTCTCGAAAAGGGTCAATAATACAAGTTGTAATGACTTCTCTTAGGATGTTATCAACATTTTGCCTGGTCTGAAATCTGAGCTTGTGGCAGCGAACAGCTTTTCCGAGTCTTTGCAGCAACAGCGTCCCTCCATGACTTGGTTTCGAAGCGCAATAGTTCCCTCTCCTTCGTTTCTTGAAAAAGAATGAAAAAAGCGTGGCTTGACGCCGCGTTGGTCGTAATCAATGAACAAAAAGGGATGGCGTTCCCAGGAAAAAGTCCTTTGTTGTGGTTTCCAGAATAATCTGACTTGGCTGAACGCTTCGTATGAATTAAACACGTTCATGTTTGTCAGTATTACTGAAGGAATGTTTAATCCTTTTTAATCACGCAGTTCTGTCAAGAATATTTTCCTTGGGAAAATTAAGAGCATTTATTTTTACAGCGAAGCGCAATAGTTCCCTCTCCTTCGTTTCTTGAACGAGAAATGAAAAAAAAGCGTGGCTTGACGCAGCGTTGGTCGTAATCAATGAACAAAAAGGCGCGGCGTTCCCAGGACAAGTCCTTTTTTGTTTTTACGACCTAATGACCCGAAAAAAGGCGTAGTGTTCCCAGGAAAAAGTCCTTTGTTGTTTTTATGTCCACCTCCTTTTGCCAACCTTTGATGTACGCGCGGCATTGGAAAAAAAATGTCGGCACATGAGTTGTATCAAGCGATTTTTATGCCGCCAAAGTAGGTCAATTAAATCGGTTATTATGTCCTCGTATACCTAAGGCTATAAGAACGAGCCTCCAAAAAGCGGATCATGAATCGCCACCATGAATGCGTTTGAAACTGTGGAACTGGTCATCAGCGCCAAAGCGGCATTACATATAACAGAGAGACACATCGAAGAAGCCCCGAGAGCCTCGCGTTTTCTGACAGACCTGTACGTGGCAGGATTGATTGTACGAACTATCAAGGAATTAGGACGAAGGCGACTTCAAGAAAATCGAACTCTTTACCATCCGCCAAGAGTGTCCAACGTTGAGCCCTATGTTTATCTTTTACCGAAAACGGGTTCCCCACCGTTTAAGGTGCGTATGGTAAATGTAGGGTTCAGGGTTGGAACAACCCTTGGTGGTGAAGAGTCCGATCGTACTGAAATTGTGATGCGAAAAGCAAATGGGAGGTGGGAAATTATCACGGCATATCCTTGCTGATCTTTTCCCCCTCCTCCTCCGCAAACAACAGCTCCTTTAGGAGCTACCACTTCTTCAAAAGTCAATAACCAATGTTCATACAACGTTCCATTATGTGTGTTGTCCCTTTATCGTATGACTCCGTCTTTCTAGGATCTATTAAGAATGAACCGTGAGTTTCAACCCCAAAGTCATTCATCGAAGCATTTTTCCTTTGGTTCAGTAGAAATCATCAGAGTAGTTGACACTCCGTGCGTGTAAAGCAAAAGCGGCCCGATGAAGTCCTGGGGAACCCGACACCAAATTAATTTTTAGAGTTTTAATTGTTGTTGTTGTTGTTTTTTTTTTCGTTTGAGTTCAAACCGGCTCTATAATAATTTTCACAGCGCATGATTTCTAGTAGGGAAATGGCGTAATGATATCAGACGCGTTGATGAATTCATGAATTCAATGAGCCGTATGCTAAACTCCAATAAACAGTTTGAACTAAACGATACCTTTAAACTAGAATTTGTTTATGTACGCGCTAGCCCAAGTTGTCAAAGATAATGATTTTTCTTTGCATACATTTTTTAACGATAAAAGGAAAATTATGAGAAAGACACCAACACTATTTTTCAAGCATTTTCAAACACTTTATTTCATTCTCAAGAGCTTGTTACAAGGGTATTGTTCAGTTTAATAAGGTTCCCACTGTGTATTGCTCCTTAATCGTGCTAACAAAGGTGTTATCGCCTTGTAGGACCTTTTAACACCCTGCTTTCTAGTGGAGTCAGGTGGTGTTTCCATCACCCATGCACGCGCAGCGGCTTCCTGAGAAGAAGGCGTTGTTTCAATGCTGACGGGAATTTTGGACGGTATGGTAACGACGGGTGTAGCGGGAAGTTTTCTCGGTGCTGCTTTTTTAGGCTTTACCTCCGATGTCGTAGAAAGATGGCTTACGTAGGGAGTTGCTGCGCTTTGAGTTGCTGACGTTGGTTGTACACCTGTAGGTTAAACAACCGCCTCACGCTTCATTTGTTTTGACAACCCTGGATAACGTTGCAACAGTTGATCCAGTAAGGCCACTTTTTGGTCTTCTTGCATGGTAGAAGAAAGGGTAAATGTTGATTAACCTTGGAAGCTTTGGGAAGAGCTTGCTTCTTTCCCGCAGTGCCTTTTGGATGGGTAGTCATACCAGACCGCAGCGTCATGTTACCCCCGCGTTGATTGTTTACTCTTTTCTTGCGATCTAACGCTTGTGAAGTCATGTCTTTAATTGAAATCCACTAGCAATGGTTCATCTGTTTTATAGGCGTTCTTATCCACGTAAATCACAGGATATGTATGCGGAGCCGGAAGGATTCTAGTTCGCAACCGTTGAATGTTTGGGGTACGCGGATGTAGATCCATTACAAGGTAACCAAATGGTTGCGATGTAGCGTCTTGGAAACATTCCCATACCAAAGGAACTCGTCCAGAAAACGCCTGTTGAGCCAATGTCCTAAGCCCCAAAGTCTCTCGCGGATTGTTAAACGCAATAATGTAATGAGCGTTTAAAGAGATGCTGTGGGAAAACTTTCCGGGCGGAAAGAGGTTTTGTGTTAGGTAGATGCAAGTGACGTCACAATGATGGGAAACTTTTGTGAACAAATCCAGGATGCGCTCGTCGTCGCTACAGTTTCTCATAAGGTCATCTAACACAAGGATTCCAGGGCGAGAGTGGGGCGGAAATAGAGTGGGAATATCATCGGGAATCCCCTCCTCAAATGTCACCTCCTTTGCCATGTCCTTAAAACAATCTTGCCATTGTCCGTAGCAATACACAATCCTACGAATGGGTCGCTCAAATAAACAGCCTGCGTGTCGAAGTAGTTGACGCGTAAACGTGGTTTTACCACATTGGCTAGGCCCCGCTATAATGATACTGCTCGGGCACTTGAATTGAGACATGTTGACGTAAAGAAACTCACATGAGTACTGAAGACTCAAGAGGTCCCCCCACCCTTTAAAAAAAAAGGCAACAACAACAAATCTTTGATTTTACTTGAACATTACTTTATTGATTGCTTGCGACAACACTGAAATGACTTACAACCTTGCTGTTTACTATGAATGAAAGATTTATGATTACTATTATTCAACGACTGAAAATAGGCGTGTACACTCTGTGCAACTTGTGCATCGTTCCACTGTGAATTGTTTCGCTTAAATTTTGCTTAAATAGTGTTCATGTCCACATTTCGCACTCGATGAAGTAAATAAAACAAACAGTAGTCTCCACAAACGTCTGACGTTAGCCCCTGCAGGGGTTTGTCATTGTAATACGTAGCTTCCCGCAGAATATAGGTATCCATGTCATATGTCTCAGGAGGGAATCCATAACTGTCGAAGAATTCACTTTCATAAGGCGCTTCGAAAAACATGGCCACCCAGTGTGTTCCAGGTTGGGTATGAGGGTCCGTATTTGCAATGAGACAGGCTGGATAGGTCGTAATGATGGGCAGTTTGTCGCTCGGGAACACACCTTGTATCAGGGATGTCAATACAGCGTCACGAAGACAGGCTTGCCAGAGTTCTTGAGTAGTATGCATCACGATCGATTTAAGATCCTTGTGACAAGTCGTAATCACTCGTCGATTACGATCAATTTCCAACTGATTCTGAAATTCTGTGTAAACAATTAAATTGAGAACTGCGCCAGTTGGAGTGCCAAATTTCAGGTACAGGTTGACATTGCCCGTTCGATGGGGTATCAAATGATCGGGGTGTCCGCTTCCTGCTGGTGTTAAATCAAATCGGAACAAACCGTAGTCGTTTTCCCAATCCATTCTGTCAATGTAAAGACCGTGACCACAATTCATGTCTCCGCTTCCTGAAAACAGCGTGTTGTAGCCATCGATCCTTTTGCCACCCAACAGGTCTAGCGCAGAATAAGGCGTTTTTTCGCCATTAATGGTTAGCCGAATGCCTTGCAGATCAAACAATGCAAAGTTGAATGGATTTCTGGCGAGGCTCCCGTTGAAGGCATCGTTTCGCACTAATCCAAAAATGACGCATTGAGGAATAAGCCCCTGAAAAAGGTCTGTCTCTGTGTGATTCAATACACCTTGAGCGATGATTCTGGCATGTGTCGGGGTTATAGTTAAGGTATAGATAGCTGGAAGGGCAGTGCTCTCCTTGTGACCTTGCATGATCTGTATATGTTCTGGTTTAGTACTGTCTGCTACACGCACTGTGCGCACTCGGAGAGTACTTGACACGATGCTCAGTTTGCAGTTGTTTGGAGTCTCACCACCCATGAGAACAAAGGTGTCACTGTTTAGGTCCACCTTGACTTTGATTTCCAAACCGTCAAGCAGCAACTTGTCAATGTTAAACACGTCACAGAGGGGTACTCCGACAAACCCCACCTCTGTTCCATTGTTCGTAAAGGCTGCTCTTTTCTTAAGACCCTCATTATTGTCTGTCGTATTGTCCACTTCCTCCATGTGTCCGGCCGTGTCTTTGTAGTACAGAGCTTTGGTAAAGTAAGATTTCTTGGCCTGTTCCGTAAAGTTCAGTAACGTCTTGATGTAAGCATTGTAAGCTTGAGTGTCTGACTGTTCTGTCACCAGCGTTTCGTTGATCTTGATAGTAAACTGTTTAATAATGGAATGAAGGGTGTTGTTGATCAGAGTGTACTTTTTTCCGTCACCCGTTGGCGACCCATCTTGCTTCGTGATCTTTAACACCAGTCGTAACTCTGTCTTGTTAATGTCAATGTAGTCCGCTAAGGGCTTGATCACAAACTCATTGGGATTGGTTCCTGTTTGGACCGGTTCGTAATCCACCCATTTGCTACTGACGATAGACACGTCTGTCACAGGTACATCAAACAACTGCAAGCTTGAATTTCCACCGGGGGCTGAGAGAGGGTGTGCTGCTGCCATATTTAATCAAATATAGTCTTAAACGTCGATTGGGATGTTTTTCGTTTCTCAGGCTGGCGCTCACTGCTTGGTTTCGCTTTTGCCGTACGCTTATATACTATTCTCCCACGGCCTTGTTGTGTAATGTCATCCATAGTACCGGCGAGTACACTTTTTCCGGCTGCTTTTGCTCTCGATTTGGCAGCTTTCTTTAAAGGATTCATGACGTCGTGAACAATTTGCATTCCCGTTTCCAGTCCAGTATCGAGCAATTGCTTTCCGACTTTCTTCGCTGTTGTTTTCATAAATGGCGTCGCTGTACGAAACAGGGACCGAAACATTCCACCTAACCCATTCCCTCCTTGACCATAAGGGTGTGTTCCTCCGTAGATACTTATGCCCCCTTTACCGCGCTGTGTAAAGGGTATAACTTGTCGTCGATACGGATAAAATTGATGGTTCATGGGTAGCAAAATGTTATCGAATTGGACGGCGTCTAAAATGCAGCGTCACACGTACCGTACCAGAGGCAAATGATATCAGTTGACCTGTATCTCCCCTTATATTGATCGCTACTGATGAAAACACAGATGTACGGAGTAGTGGTATGCGCTCGTTCATGTACCTTTAGGCGGTTGGAAAAGGAGGCTTCTGATTGGTCCATTCAAATTTTCGCGCCGAAACGGAGCACGCTGATTGGTGGATGTCCAAACACCGCCATTTTGAATATTTAAGACCAGGGATGACGTCAGGACAAGCGAGACCGGACATGACGTCACGAAGAAACCGGAAGTCACCCTCAAAATCAATAAAAAATGCATTTTTGAATAAAAAACGAATTTTAATAAAAAACGAAAACCTATGTACACTTGGGAACGTCGGTGGACTCCGACCGAGTCTCCGGTCCCTGGATTTTTTTGAAAAACAACAACTATTTACAATTTTTGTGTTTCACCGGTCCGGTGCCTCTTCGTCCTCCGTGTAGGGGGGTGTCTCGGGCATGACGAACCCGTAAGTCCCGTCGTTATCGGACAACTCCGCATCCGTGATGTCCTCGTCCTCCAGGTCCCCGGACACGAAGCTGAAGGCGACGGTGGACGTTGTGTCCGAGGACCACTCGTCGTCCGCATCTGGGTCCTCCTCCGTCTCGTCGGTGTCGGTGACGCTGAGGGTATCCCCACCTTCACTGGTTGTGTCCGAGGGGGTTCATCACTGGTTGCATCCGAGGGGGGTTCATCACTGTTGGAGCCCAGAGGCATCAGGAATGCCCGGCAGTGTGGGCAGCACCAGTCCGGTCGGTTGACGGGGCCATCGCCAAACTGCGCCAGGCAGAAGCGCATGAGACAGAACACGTGCATCCATTGGCGGCAGAAGGGGGTCTTGGCGGGCTTCCACAGGCAGACACCTCGGAAACCTAGGCGGACCGCGTACACGTTGACGGACGCTAGGCGAGCCATCAGTTGGAGGGTGGGTACGCAGGGCACATCACGATGCAGGCACACCAAGCAGCATGGGTCTTCTTGGGCAGCGGCCATGTTCGTTTTGGAGGGGTGCGGGCCGGGTTCTCTCTTATAGAGGGTTGGAAAGGCACGTGACCAGACCCGGGCGAACCAATCAGAACCTCTTTTTTAAAACCCCCCCTGGAGGGGGATAGGGGGTATCCCCCAACAGACCCCTCTAGGCCACGTGGGACGCCTCTGGGCTCCCATTGGTCGACACGCCCTCGATAAAAGGGTGGAGGCCCGAGAGATGCCCCCATTTCGAAACATGGAGAGTTACTGGGACGTGCTCCCACCGGAACTGCAAGACATGATCCTCAACATGCGAGCCCGGGACGACCACCGTGAGAGAATGCGACGCGTGGCGAAAGAGATCAAGAGCCTCACCGTGTGCCCCTACAAGAGGTTGGCTCTCATCCCGAGGACCAACCCGCCCAGCCACAGTAACCCTGGCTTCATTCACTGCACCCGGTGTACACTGTTCCACCTGGTCGGGAGTCGCTGGCTCTACCTGGTGCCGCTGCCCTGCATCCTGGACGTGCCCTACCTCGTCGATGACCCGGACCAGTTTCCACAATGACTCAGCCCCACCCTCAGACTGGACCGTCCCCGGACAAGCCTCGGGGTCTCTCGAGACCCCACCTTACATGCTAGGAAAGGCATGGCCACACAGTTATGAATAACAACGTATTTAATAGGTTTTCCTATGTACAATCAAGGGAGGGCCAAATGCCACGCCCGCTAGACGTTGACAAAGCGCATGTCTCTTTTCCGTCCCAATGCCCCGCGCATCAACTGTACGAAATGATAACATTTGACGCGAGGGCAATGATGGCGGTCGGGATCGTCGTGGTGGCCACAGGTCGCCACAGTGGTCAAGCGCGTCAGGTCATCGAACTTGGGGCACGCGACCTGTTCCAGATCGAAGGAGGGCATGTCCAGACTTTTCAGTAAGTCCTTTTCGTAATGGCCGCCCTTGAAAGCCATGCGAGGCCAGTCGTGCGTCTTGAAACGGGCGTACAAGGTCTTGAGGTCTTCGGGCAAGTCCCCCAAGATTGCGGCGTGTTCGCACTCGTCGGCGTAGAAAGGCAGGCCGTGCACGCGTTCTCGCACGTACCGAGCGGTCTTGCGATCGGCCACGTCCATGCGACGCCAGAGGAACGCGTGAGCATAATGTTTGGACCCGTGACGTTCGCTGGTCCAATCGCACCACCCCAGTTCCCGCGGGACGAAGGTGGCCCGTCCGTCCTTCAGGAGATGCACGCTGTACCCGTCCAGATCGACGACCAAGCACACCTCGTTCAACATCGTTCGATCCATGACTGACGGACAAAGGTCCGACCGCTTTCTTATGTACACTCAAAGTCCACGCGCACGCACCCATGCACGCACTCACTTGCGCAAACCGTGCCTCCGCTCGGAGCACGGTCTGAATATGTCCCGAGGCGGCTCCACCACCGGCGATGGCATCTTCTTCCACTGATCCTCGGGTACCGGAAAGATCGTGTGGAGGATCGGGTACTCGGGCGGGGGCTGCATCGTGTGGATGACCGTGGGCGGGGACTGCAGGGGTCGACGCCATCCCAGCGGAGCAGGAGCAGGAGCAGGAGGGTCGAACAGGGCCACCCGTCGCCACATCACTTGAGGGGCCTACGGACGGTCCGCCCACTGGAAGACTGGGCGCCGGGCGAGTCCTCTTGCGTGGTGGCAGGCCTGCAGCATCCCGGGGCGTGGTGTCGTTGTCCAGCCGGGCGCTCAATTCGAGATGCTGGCCACCTTGGGCGTGGCGCATGCCGCGGCTTTTTGGCGGGCTTTTTGACAGGCTCCGGTCGGTTTCTGACGGCGCGTCAGCGAATCTGTGTGCGCCCCCGACAGGTGGTCCATCTTCTTGGGTGGGGTGTTCTTCTTCTGGGTCTTCTCAGGGCACGGGTATTTAGCCGGAGACACAGTGCCATACTCCCAAGAGATCATGTTGCGACTAGAGATCAAGACCCTCGAATGATGCAGAGTGAGTAGTTATAGAGTTGGGGGTACGAGCGCATTTTTGCAAAAATGCTCTCTTACTCCCCAACTCTACAACTACTTTCCATCGTATGGCATCCAATATTCTGCTATAGTATTTTTGCGCTCGTATTTTGGCTTCGTATTTTTGTAAACTATATATTTTTATTGCGTGACTTTCTCAGAAAAATCACCAAGCGTGACTTTCTCGGAAACACAGGAGGTCTTAAGAGGGGGTTCCCCCAGGAAGATGAGTCATCGCGTCTAGCTTGTTGCAGATCACGAGACGGTCGTATGATTTTTTTCAACCAATCAAAAGCTTCACATTTTCAGTACACAATCGTGAAACGTTTCAGTGAAAAGTTATTAATTTGTGAAACTGATCAGTGAAAGCCATTTGTGACGTAATATATATAAAAATATTAAATAAAGTGCAATTTTATACCCCTTAAACGCACCTGTATTACATATAAAGATATAATATCTTATAATAGTATAGAAATGAAAAAAGAAATAAATAGTAAAGTAACTAATTGTAATGAAGGAATCCACGAAGCATTGATATCAATGGATGAGGTTTATTGTGGATTTTGTAATAAGGTACTAACTGAAACCGAAAGTAAAAAGGGGGACCCTTGTTGTGAAAATATGGAATTGATAAAAGATAATGAAATGGTATTATGTGTTAAATGTGGAACTTGTTATGGTTATGATTTTGTAAACGAGTATGTAGATTTCCACGAAAACAAGCATAAAATAAGGCGCAAATCCATTTATAATCGCAAATATCATATTGAAAACGTCTTGAATATTATTACCAGTGAAAACAATATTCAATTAACTTATAAACAAAAACAACAGATTTATAATGTGTTTATTGAGATAGAGAAAGTCAATAAAGAGATTAATAACGGGCGCAAACGGTTGATAAGCGTAAAATATATTATCAAACAATTGTTCATAACCCTTAAATTACCGTACAAACACATAAAAGTGTCAAAATCTAAAATTACACAAAAAAAACATGATGATTATTGGTCTAAAATTAAAACCATGATAGGAGATAAGATAGATGATATTATGGAATGAATTTTTCATGTATTTCTTCAAGAATTTATCAATAATAGGACTGTTGTCCATTACATAATTATCCATGTGACTCATCACGGAAATCAATTCGGGTATGTTTGTTACCCCAGATCTCAAGGCATTTTCTATTAGTATTAAAAGATGCCCGTAACTTTGGTATGCGTATTGGCAATTCTGTATTTTTAAATCAAAGTTTTTATGTTTCATCCAACCCTGAATCAATATTGCCGTTGTGCTAATTGCGATTAAACTAATTCCGCCGGTTGCAACACTTGATGCAATGCCCCCTGATGCAAAAATAACAGACAAAGAATCGCCAATAAATTTATATTTTTTCATCCGCTTTGTGGCCTGTTTGTAAGCCCATTGTTTACGATGATAAGTTCGATAATAACTTTTCAATTCATCGATTTTTTCTTTTGTTAGTTCATCTGAAATGTGATTCCAGTTGAATATCGATTTTTTGACTTTGACCATACATATTTATTATATTATATTCTCAATCTTTTACACAAGCAGTATATTAAACCAGTAATCTGACCGCATAAAGGTGACCTTTTCATACATTTTGTGGTCATGTATTCAGGAAGAGCGTATACATACCCCCTGTCTAATGTATAACGAGTATAAAATCTGCCAAATGCATCATGTAAAATGCTATGCGAATGTAAAATGTCACAATCTGCAAACATTTTTTCCAGGAACCATGTTACACATCCATTTCCAGGACCGAGTAGACCAATTTCATAATTGTTCACTCTCAGTATGTCAGATATTGGCATCAATGTTCCAAAATTTTTATGGTACAAATATTGATATACCAAACATGATTTCACGATAATACGATTGACATCATTATGTTTTTGTTTTGTTTCATCTGTGAAATAGTTTACATATTCAATCACTTCTTGAAGCATATATTATATCATTCGATAGTTTTAAGAAAAAGAAATAGGATCATGATCAACTCCATACCGTTCACATATCATTTTATGGTGTGCTTTGATTATAATATCGTTCATATTAAACCCTTTGTAAAGAATAAAAAGTTGAATATCTCCATCTAGTCCCGCAATACCATTTGGATCTAAATCTCCAAAGGTCATTTGTGTTGATCCGGAAGAAGTAGCTGCTCTAAACGTTTTCACTCTTTTACCATTCACCCAGCAAGAACTGTTTCCAGCACCGGCGGGTACATCCCAATGAAATGAAACACAATGCCATTTATTTAGAACTGTTGCATCAGCTTTTGATAACCAATCAGATGAAGTTATTTCTATGTTATCAGCTCCATGAATACCAGAGATAAGAAGATTATGTGTAGTGGGTCTGTAAACAACAAATTTATCCCACCCACTATTATCATGACCAAATAAACCATTCCTGAAATGAGGATTAACTCCACCATGAGTATTAAGTCTATAAAGAATGAAAACGTTAACTATATCATCTTGACCACTACCAGGATTTAAGTCTATGTTGGAAAGCATTCTATTATTACCGTGAAAAGTAAAGTAATATCTCTTAGCATTTTTTGTAGTGGAAAGCTTTGGTCTTTTTGTGTTATCGGATTGTGTGGCATCCAAACCGGATAGAGTTTTATCAAAAATAGTTGAAATTTTTCTAGATGATTGGTAGTATTTTACTTCTGTTGTAAGTGCCCGATCGCAAGAATACATACATTCTGCATAGTTTTCCATATATGCATTAACATAAGTACCAGTGGCTAAATTTAATATGGAATAAATTCCTGAACTGTCAACATATCTTTTATTAGCAGCATGATGCAATTCTGTCGGGTCTTTCACATTGATTATTTTAACGTTTCCCACGTCATAATCATTAACAATGGGGGTGCTTGAATTTCCACTTGAATTATTACCTGAGTTATTGCTTGAATCTGTTATGTATTCGACTGAATATTCTAATTTGTTCCCATACTCATCTATGATGTCATCATTATTTTCATCTTTTACGTATAACGTCATATAATATATGTGTATAATTTTTATTTTTATGGTTTAACCGTTTTATATATCGAATACCATAAAAAATACGTTGTTTGATGATATCGATGGTCTATGCCGAAATAAGTAATAGAGTCGAAATATCTTTGAATATTTAATTTAGTGTAAGTTCGTGAATTTATATTGATATTATAGTAATCACCATTTATGACAACCTGGGATACTTTTTGTAAACCCCCTCCGTTTACAGCTTTTACCAGGATACTTTCAATATAAGCTTTATTCAATAAAAGGATTAGTAGCTCGGGTCTATCGAATAAAGTGAGCACAGTTTTATGAATATTTAATTCGGAACCAGTGACGTATAAAAATCTTGCGGATCCCCATAAATAACTGTTTAAAACCGGCATTATTATTTCATGACCATTCATGTTGATAGGAAGGTAAAAATTCATAATTCCATTTTCAACAAAAGAAACAGTATCGTATACATTTGAGTCAACATTGGAGTAATGTCCCTTGACACCATAAACAATCAAATGCGCCTTTTTTCCAGCCCCCTGTGTTATTTCCCCATGAAGATCGATGAATATGTATTCAGGTGGAGATTCTTGCCCTTTAGTTAATTGAACAATGGTTCTTGTATAACCTTCATAATTAAATATTTTTGTAGATTGTTGATTGATAGTCAAAACTGTGGAAACGGCAGTAACAGATGTGTTATTAACGTTAACATCATCGGGTACAAAATACTCAATCACCATTGTGTACTGACCTACAGGAAGTTTGTAGGCATTAAAACTTATCCTTGACCTGTAATCATTATCAGAATCTGTTTGAACATCTATATCATATGCTTTCTTATTGATTTTATGTGGGCTGGATGCGAAATCTACGATACCGTTAACAACAATGTCAGTTTCTGATGAGCTCTCATCTTCATTTTCCATCATGTATCTAAAAACGTCTTTATCAGCAGAAGATGAAGATATGTGTGACGTGTTTACATAACGTTTATAGTCGTCTGTTAGTTTTTTGTGCAAGTCTACACTGAAAGTATTAAGTTCGGTGTTGAGGAATGAAACATTTACAGCACCACGATTATTATTTGGTTGAGGTGTTGCTAAATTGGTAATCTTATAATCTCTCATGTCTAAATCACCACCAAGAGAGTTAGGTTTGATACGGTTAAGAAAATTATGATCAGCATAATATTTTGTTACAGCATCTTTTAAATCAGTTGGATGAGCCATATTTATGATTTTATGATTATCCATAGCAAGGTCACTTGAAATAGTTTTGTCTAATTTTTGACTTAATCTTGTGTCAATATAAGATTTTGTTGCAGCATCTCTTGAATTAGTTGGATCAATCAGATTTATGATTTTAAATTCGTTCATGTCAAGGTCACTGGTTGAGACTTTTTGCAAATATTTAGTATCACAGAAACCTACATTAACAACATCATTGGTGTTTTGAATGTCATATCCAAGATTTGTAATCTGTTTGTTACCCATATCTAGATTTCCAGTCATTGCAACACTTCCATCTTTTTTCAAAGAATTTGCATCAGAGGGTATTTTTGCTATTTCTGTGTCGACATAATTTTTGTTGCAAGCGCTTGAATTAAACTGAGGGGAGGCTAGATTATGTATCTGCATTTTATTATTAGTAGCAGTTGGTGAAAAAGATATTGAATTTAATATCGTACCACCTGTTTGACGATTCAAAAATTTGTCATTAATGTATTTCAAGTTGACTGTATCGCTTGATGAATGCATATTTTGGTCGTAGTCTGGTACTCTTATCCGGCCCTTGAAAGTTTGTACCCGAGGTGTTAGAAGATCAGCTTTCACATCAAGACCTATGTCCACATACTCTTTATTCGCCGCTTGATCGTTACTATCAGGTTGTGAAACGTTAACCAGTTTTTTATTTTCTATATCATAATTTCCATCTTGGGTTAACTTAAATCCGATTCCCTGAGGACCAGGAGGTCCGGGTTGCCGAATTACTGTTTGACCCTTTGACGGAGCAGATGATGAAATATGTTCATTAAATATTCCCATTTATATCAGTAAGTTATATTGTTCCGTAAAAATTCCTATTGATTCTCTTCATTGGTTTATCTACATAGAGAAAAGAATATGGTTTATGAGTCGCTTTAATGTATTTATCCTTGTCAACTCCCAACTCACGGGATATCAGACTTCTTTCATTGCTGCTAGGAAAATCATATACACAAAAATGAGAGCAATTAAGCCAAATATCTTTTGGTGTTTTGTAAAATGATTGGCTCAAATAAATCACAGAACAGTTCTTATGTCTGCCACGAATAAAATAGTCAATCAAGGGCTTTTGATTTTTGTCACAAATAAAGTCATCAAATACTACTATTTTTTGGGCGTCGCCTTTCTGTAATTCTTCTATTGGAATTATATCATCATTACTACAAACAAGGACATCATACCCAACACTTTCTGATATATCATTCAACCTTTGAATAATGTCTTTGTATTTTTGCTGCTCGAGATTTTTAGCATAAAGGTGTATTCTATCGTAATACAAAAGTGGTTTCATCAGCATATGGTACAACAAATTAGTTTTTCCACTTCCAGAATTACCACATATCAGCATCCGAAAAGTGTTATTTGGCATGTAACCATACAATCTTTTGAAATTAGTGTTTTTATCATTTCTGTCATAATTTGGAATTTCCATTATACAAATACAATAGATAAAAGACAGAATAATAGTAGTGTTTTATATCTAATATCCCTAAGTTAAATATTATTGAGTTAATATAAGTTACTATTATATGGATATACAACGATTGAAACAATTATCAGAAGCCAAAATAAAGGCTGGAACAATGACTAAACAAGTTAGAAATACATTGAAGGAGTACCAGCATGATAAACAAGATTTACAACAAGGTTTATCGGAAACTTTCAAACCAATTATTAAATCTCAAGAGCAAACCAAACAAGCAATCGATGAAAAACAGGACCAATTGATTGAACAACTTGAAAAGAACCAAAAAGCACTGACTTCCGGTTTGGAAGACATTGCTATGTTAACCTATCAGACAGACGCACAACCAGAGACGCAAACTAAGTTGCCAATAGAATATACCCCAACTATGACATATAAAACAAATATGAATAATGAATTCGACGCCGATGAGTTAAATGTCATAAAGAAACACGATTTATTAGCACCGAATGAAGTATTTGATTACCTGAAAAGCGGAGAAGATTTTGAAACTTATGATGAAATAATAGCTGACGAATTAAAGAAACTGGGTAGGAAGAAGGGCAATCTATCGAAAACTAAAAAAAGCAAAGAAACGAATAAGGGTCAAATCGCTCAGTTAACCAAAGAAATCAACACGTTGCGAAAATATAGAAAACGAATTATGATAATTCCAGAAGGACTCAAAACCATCGTGGGTTCAGGTTACACTCAACCAAAGAGAAACGCATACAAAATATCACCCTCAGGGAAATATGGTGGACTGATGATCGATACTCCCAAATTAATGGGACAACTCAAACTCGTCGCTACAAAAAATAACAAAAAAGTAATGAACAGAAAAGTAGATTTTGATACAATTGATCTATTGACCAAGAAATACAATAAAAAGAAGAGATATAGTGATACTGCTAAAATGGCATTCGAGGAATTGAATCGGTTGAGTGAAATACCCATTCATAAATCTAGCAATAAATTCAAGAAAATTGGTTCTGGTGTAATATATTTCAATAATGCGGAGGATTTATTGGATAGAATGGAGCTGCTTGGTGGTTCTGTATTGGCGGGCAATGATGGAGTCAAAAATGAGTTTTCACAAATAGCGCATAAATTAAATGAACTTGGAATAATAGATAACACTCAACTCGTAGATTTATTGAAACAATATATAATGTAAGAGAATTAAATAAATGAATCGATCGTTACACAGTGAAGAATATTATTATATAATGTAATGATATATGCAAGAAAGAGCGATACATATTTCATCTGCTAGCAGAGAGAAAATTGGTCGAAATCGACCCGATGACTTTATTATTAAATTTGATCCACCATTGAGGCTAGATCCAAAAATGCGGCATGAAATGGCTGTTGATCGAATTACAATGACGTATTCTTGGCATAATGTCAATCATGAATATGGAAATGATACGATAAAATACAGTAAAGATAATGGTGTTTCATGGAAGACTATTTTATTCGTTGCAGGAATGTATTCTTATGAAGATCTTGATGATTATATAAGTCAAACGATTGTTCAAAAAGGTGATAAACCAGCTGACGGGAGTGGTGTAAAGCTATATTTTGTGCTTTCATCATACAAAGTAGTAATTCAATTGGATGATCAATGGCAGCTTGACATCAGAAACTCGAAATTTGGAGATTTGATCGGTTTTGAACCAAAAATAATAACTGCAACCGAACATGGAACAAAATTGCCAAATATAACTAATAGCATTGATGTGATAAACATAAATAGCAACATCATATCAGACAGCATTAGCAATGGTGTATTTACAAATACTCTGACAACAATACCAACAGACAATCTGACAAGAAGTTATCCATTCTCGTTTGAGCCAAGAAGAGCATTATTCAGCCCAATTTCAAAAACAATTATTTCAGAATTAAACATATCAGTTACAGACGCTTTGGGGCGTCCCATTGATTTAAACGGTATTGATTGGTTTATGCATTTGATACTAAGATCTAGTTTAATATAATATATCAATATAATGCGACAAAGTGAATTTAAAATGCGTTATGACCCCGATTTGGGTCGTTATGTAAGCAAACATATACACGATGAAGCAATTCATGGTGAAGGACTAATGGATGTTTTCAAAACAATTGGATCAAAACTTTTTGGAAAAACGGCGAAAGAATTAGCTAAAAAAGGTGTTAAAACTGCAGCTGAAAAAGCAGTCACCAAAACTGGTGAATACGCTGGTAATAAAGCAGGAGATAAAATAATTCAATTGTTGAGTAAAAAGAAAACTCCAGTAATGAATACACCTCCAAGTATGGAAAAACAAATGGATCAGCCAATGTCTGATATTGAAATAGCGGAAAGAGTCAATCGGATATTATCTGGTGGGAAACTGAACAAGCGTATAAAAATATAATTTTTTATCTAACATAAGTTTATAGATGAAATCGTTTAGAAATCCAAAACATGTTGAAAGATACGAAGATGTATTTTTCCAATTAGAGACACCATTGAATACTAATCCTGGGAATGGTAATTCACAAAAGAAAGATGGTTATCGTTTTGTAGTAGATAACAGAGGAGAAGTTACTCCTTTTGATTGGTATAATGCAAGATTGTCAGTTGGTTTTAAAGTCCAAACAAAGGCAAATGCAAATATAACAGCCGTCGATCATATTGGGATTGTAAATGGTTCCCATTCTTTGATTAATGATTTGGACGTGAGATTAAATGGAAAGCATGTGTATGATTGCAATCAAGCAAATCATTGTGTCAATATCAAAAATTTAGTGGAATATAGTCCAGGTTATGCCGAATCTACAGCAACTAACGAATTGTTTTACTTAGATATAAACCGTCATCCTGAAGAAGGGGCAGCAGAAGCCAATTATAATAAGGGTTTTGCCTCTAGAAAGGCACTTTTAGGTACATCAACAACTGTCAATACAGAGATATCACTGAACAGATATTCATTTTTCGAAGCATTGAGAGACGAGATATTACCCGCCACACGTCTGGAATTAAATTTACAAATTGAAACAGATGAGAATCTTATTTGGAGGACGGCGGGTGCGGCAGATTCGCGTGTGGTAATCACAAGAATGGAGCTCATTGTACCGCGAATTAATTTCAATTCTGACGGACAATCACTATACATCAGTCAATACTTGAAACCCCATAAATGGACTTACTTGCGTGAAAATATCGAAAGAAGTAATTCATCCAGCCAAAGAAGCGGTAATTTTCAGATTACTAGTGGAATTTCAAAACCAAGACATGTATTTGTGTTTATCTTGAATGATGCTAGTGTTGGGTCGCAACAAACAAATCCCTTTTTCTATAATACATTTAGTGTATCAACAGACCCAAGAACATTAACAAATTGTCATCTTGTTGTTGGAAATGGAAATGAATATCCCGATGTACACTACACACCAGATGCCGATTTATCGAGAGTTTATAGAGATGTTCTGAAATATGTGCACGCAAATAATGAATACAATCAAGGAACGTTGTTGAATATCAATAACTTCCAAGCATTATTTCCTTTTATTTATTTTGATTTAACCAAACAAAAAATGGATATCAAAGATGGTACCACAAAGCTGACCTTTCATTATGAATTATCTGGCACAACAGCTACAGCATATTCAGTTTATGCATTGACATTATACGAACAAGAAGCTGAACTTGTACAAAAAGATGGTAAACTATTGTTCAGGTAAATCAAATACAAAATTATGTACGTTACTTATATATAATATATGTCAACGTATTATCCACATGGTGTAAAACTATCAAGAGGGCAAAAAGATAAACTTGCCTCAGCAATAAGAAACAATTCAGCGATAACACTGAGGTTATCAAAATCAGAACTCACAGGACCGGATCAACTTATGTTAACCAAAACGCAAATAAATAAATTAAGGAAAGCTATGCAGAACAATACAGGTTCTGACATTAAGATAAGCAAAACGCAGATACGCAAAGCGGTTCAAGTAGGAGGAAGTTTGTGGTCATCAATATTTTCATTGGGTACAAAACTTCTTCCAAAGGTACTTCCAATGGCTACTAAAATTGCAGGACCATTAGCAACTGGAGCCTTGTCGGGTTTGTCCAGTTTAGCGGTTGATAAAATATTTGGCAATGGACAAGTTGGAGGGTTTATGATTCCACAAAATAAAATTGAGCAATTGATTAAATACAAAGATTGGCTCACGGATGCACAAAAGAAACAAATAGTCAATGCAATGCATACAGGTGGAAAACTTGTAATTAAACCAACTAAAGCACAATCTGGAGGCTTTTTAGGCACTTTATTGGCTTCAATTGGTATACCAATGCTCATTAATGCACTGACGGGAAAAGGATTACAGATTGACCGTACACGTAACAGACGATCTGTACCAGTTTACGTCCCCGGAACGACACCTTTGCCAATACCAACATCTGATCAAGATGGTGGATTAGTCCTTCCAAATGATTGGAGACCGCCTCCTTTTATTGGTTCATGGGACAGACCAATTGGTATGGGAGTAAAAAAAAAGACTCGAAAAGGAAAAGGATTGTTGCTCGGAAAAAACAGCCCGTTTTCAGGGATTCCATTAATCGGGGACATACTATAAGGTTCATTAATAAACCCCTCAGTAACTATGATTTGATTGATTGGGTCAAAAAACTCAAAATAAAACACTTTAGAGGTATTTACAGCAGAGATAAGTTACCGCAAAGGATGATAAAAGATGAAGTTGGTATAATTAACCTAGATTCACATATTGGACCTGGTACACATTGGGTTGCTTATCGTAACGGAAATAAATACGCAGAATATTTTGATAGTTTTGGGTTGAACATACCAAATGAAGTTGCTCAATATTTGTCAACAAGTGGCAAACAATTAATTTATTCGAATGATGAAATACAGGAAAGAGACTCAGTTTTATGCGGTTATTGGTGTCTGTATTATTTATTGGAAAGACAAAGGGGAACAAG